>VYZV01031986.1:1940-18821 GCA_013401275.1 Pandion haliaetus | reverse complement strand
CCCCTTCTTCATTCAGTCACCTAGCATTCATCTGTCTGCTCCAAAATAGGGCTGAGGTTTGTTTGGTTTTTTTGATGGGGTTTTTTTTGGTTTTTTTGTGGTTGTTGTTGTTTTTTAATGTATATATAAAGAAAATATATTCTACAAAACTGCATCCTCAAACAACTAAGTTTGTCTGAAACCAATCTGCCAAAAGGATCACCCAGTCTGGAAAATACTGAGCAGAAAAGTGGTGATCATCAGGTCCAAGTCACACTAACTGAATGGTTCAAATATCTATTTTTAAGACATCTTCTGGGAGGTGGAGTCAGGCTTGGAGCCATAAATCTTAAATATGAAAATGAGGGGCTCAGCCCTGGGCACATGCAATCGCTGTGATTATGTATCTGTTTAGTCAGATAAGTGAAAGTATGGGGGTTTTAATGCTTATACCAGGAATTTCAGGCACTTTCCTTCTCCACTGTAACAGCTAGTGGAATTGAAGTTCACTACAGGACTGTTTGGAATCTTTCCCATAGGACATGAAGTCCTGCAAAATAGCTCTACTTCCAGTGGGAACTGGCAAGTTTCTCTTGCAGTTGACATTGAGATTTTAATGTAATTTTGACTGATCTGGTTGCTTTAAGGCTGATGTTCCTTACACCTGCCAGTCAAGGCATTAGTTGACCAAGATCCTCTCTGTTTGCATAGAAATTACTCCAGCAAATACATGGTTAGTCCTTTGCAAGGATTATAATGCAAGACCCTGCTTTGGCACTGAAGTGTTTCTTCCTCAAATATCTCATACCTGAAACAGGAGTCTCAAAGTTCTGGAGGTGGGAGGAATGAGATATGTAAGTCTATACCACCACCACCACCCCCCGCCCTGGTTTTTAGGGGTTTTTTTGGTGGTGGTGGGTTTTCTTCCCCTCAACAAATGGGCAATCTGTTTGACATAACACAAACTAACCACTATTGCTACCCACAGAACAGCAGAAAAGTAGGGTAACATTAACAAGGGTTTTCTTTACTATGATAGCTTGCAATAACAAGCTGAAGGGTGATTAGATCTATTCTATTTCCCCATCCTAGAGCTAGGGAGAAGAAAACTGCAAAAAAACCATTGTATATCAGTTACTCTGGTAGACACATCTAGCCAAAGATGCCAACTTTGAAAAGTTAGGTACATAACACTCAAGAAGGGAATTCATTAAAACAAATATGTTCAAAGAACAGTAGGAGGAAAGGGTCAACAGAGCTGTAGCTTGAAAATTTCCTTTTAGTTTCTAGACTTTTTTTCTTTTTGTTCACAATGTCTTCTTGTGCAGCAAAATGGCCAATGGTATCTACACAAAACTGAAGAACTAGAATTTGAGCTTTGTTCACATTTTAATACCTCCAAAATCTCAGCTTTGAAAACATGTTTCATATTTAGAAGCAGAGGAGTCTGACCAGTTAGAAAGTCAACGGGGACTTCACTTTCCAAAGCACACAATGGAATGAAAGCAAGTTTTAATGCAATGGCCATGCACTGACAGAGGTGAGCCTAAACTTGGCCTATGGGAGTCTGACTCCCAACTTGCACTAGCAAACACAGAAGACAAAACCATCATGTTCAATTCCTGAAAAATTCCCAGTTTTAAAGGCTCACTTTGACGGCCTGTAGAAGGTGTCAAGTTAGACCTGCACTGCATGGAAAGAAAGAAGGTGTACCAAAGAAAGCACCTGCTGTAGCAAGTCAAATAGAAGTAAAATCTCAAGGAGAGATTCCCTTCTGTCCCAGTTTGTTGCCCACTCCCACTTTTACTGTTTCCTTACTGCCTGTCACCAGGCAGAAGTTTTTGCCCTGGATTCCCAAAATAACACACTACCAACTCTATTTCTTTATTTAAAAAAAAAAAAAAAATCAATTTCTTCTGCTAGTCATGTAAAGAGTAATTTAACATTAAAGTGTTCCAGCTCTGGATTTTTTCATCTGGTCCTGTAGTTTTTATTTTGAATTTTAGAAGTATTCTATGTTATAGAGTACAATGTTAAGCACGCTATCAGCCATAAATAATAAATAAAGCCTTGAGCACCAGGCATCATAAGCAAAGATAAAGTTTAGAGGAAAAAGATGAGGACGAATAGTTTCAGTCTTCCCTAAGCCTTTAAATGCTATGGCTTTTTACCTTTGTAGACGTAATGCTCAGAAGCAGCACTAAAACAGGATTATTGCTTTGGTCATTATTTAGAAGTGCAGTGTGGGAGAAAAGGGAGGAAGAAGAGAAAGCATGCACAGGCCAAGATCACCACCTAGTGACAGAACTTTTGCTTTGCAGGTGGTTTACTTAAATAGACAAGTTACTGTGCCAGAGAAACAAACCATCCAATCCTTTTACAGTAATAATCCTCTAACATAAGGATTATATATCCCTCCAGGATTAGGCAAAATTCAGAGCAAGGTGCAGTGAGGTTCTTAATATTTTGTTGGTTCTTTTTGTTTGCTTGTTTTAAAAACAATCAAGAAAAAATATTTTCTTGAATTTGTGGAAGAATAATTTGGCAAAGCACCTGTTCCAATATTCCCTAAAGTAACAACTTAGATAACATTAAGTTAAATATTATTTGAACCCAAACAGTTTTTAAATAAATTATTTTGGCATTACTCAACAGAGGCAGGAATTTTCTGAACTGGTGGGACCCTGAAAAACACAGAGTGAGAACTCCATGAAAGAGAAAGCATTCTTCCGACGTGAGGGCAAGAGCCCTGTATGTGTACCCTTGTGCAGCACTGGACTCTGACAGAGTGTTGGGTGAAGTATGAAGATTCCTTAGAATGTGTCTGTAATTCTTCCAGCAGAATACATTATTCTTTTGTTTCCTATCTCACTACTTTCCCTGCCTGTACAGCACTGCCATCATTCAAAATGGTGAACTTGAGGCATGATCTTTGATGTGGATATCTACATTCTTATGTTCAGAATAATAAATTTCTCCTACAGATAGGACAAGTGTGTTGAAAACTAGCCTTTCAGGTGAAGCTCATGCCGTCTACCTTCTTGTTATTGCAGTATCTTTTTTCCCCAGTCCTGAAAAATACACCTTTCCTTGCTCCCTCCCTTTCACACACTACAAAGATCCTTGCCATAACCCAGTGCATCCTAGTCCTGGCCACCCCATCCCTTGCTCTGCTTCTCCATCCCATCTAAGTTCCATGCTTTTGTTTCAAGGTATTCCATAGCTTGTGCCACTCAAGCCATCATTTTAGCACACCAAACAATGCTGTCTATTACCTTATACTTCCCATCCCATCTTTAGATGACTGTTTTCTACTGTCTTACACTTAGTTGTAGCCTATTTGGGGTAGGTCCTGTGCATGCATGCTAGCACAAAAGGGGAACAGTCAGAAACTAAAGCTCTAGGCTACCCAGTCCTGCATATCTCTCCCAGATAGTGGCTGAACAAAAAATGAAGCAATGGCTTATGCTGAATATGTAGTGGACAACAAGTAACATCTAAATAAACAGTGAGGGTGGATACTAGGAATTGTACTAAAGCAGAAGCATGCACAGTAAGCTTTTGAAATAGAAAGGTGTGCATTAGCTGCAACTGCTACAGCACTGAAGAAAGAATAAATGGTGCAGGCATTAGAAACAGTCTTTTTTTAAGGCAGCTTTTTTTTTTTTTTTTTTTTAATAGCACCAGGGACAGTTTAGACAGCTCTAAAGTAAAATGCAACCACTGTACAAAGGTACTGCTCAGCTGATATTTAGGCACTGTGCAAAGGGATAGCTTTGTCTGGGTTTGGAATAGTTGTGTTGAAATACGCTACACGTTAAATAGGAAGCTATATGCTCAGACAACTGATTACTGTGGCTCCCCTTCTAATGATAAAATTTTAAGCTGCTATTCTACAACAATCTTCTCATTCAGCTTTTAACAATTTAAAAAAAAAAAAACAACAACTGCTACTGCCAATATCTATCGTGCCTGTAATGTCAGTAATCAGCGTTGCTCTATAATCTGTCAACGCAGTTGGGCTGATAAATGCCATAATTTGGACAAAAGGAACATATTTGAAATAAAAGTCAGGTCTTCACATATCCTATTTTACAGTTAAACAAGCTCCACCTACACCATACTTCTGTGCCCAAGGTTACTAGAAATACTTAAAAAAAAAGAGAAATAACAGGTATTATTTTTAAAAGAAAGGGTAAAAAACCCCATTATTTACACAAGTATAGCCCATATGAGAAATTCAACTAAACATGGACATATATAAAATTCTGTATTATAGATCTATATTTATATCTTTATACATATGTAGACATGTTATAATACATAAAACATATTAATGTGGAGTTTTATTCTGGTAACATCCACCTCACCAGGCTACTTAGTTTTGGTATTGAAAAGATGAAACTATTTCTCTTGTATGTCAGAAAGACTAAAACTGATTTAAAAACCTTTCTGCGAAGCAATGTAAGATGCAATAGCTTAACAACATTCCCCGAAACTAAGCTTCTCGGAAAGCAAGAAAAGTATGCTCTTCAGGAGACAATATGTCTTAAAAATAAACACATCTTACTTTTCAAGAAGGAAAACAAATGCCCAAACTAGTTCTGAATGAGCCATTTGGGCGTACTAGAAATGGCGTTTGGACATCATTCTTCCCAGAGAGAGGGCTCCAGTTTGGGAGCGGTGATGACTTACCTTGGTGCAGCTCTAGCGCTTTCAGCTCCTGCTGTCCCCCTGGTTCCCGATGCAGACACAGCCCAGTTTTTCACAGATGTTCCTGCAGCGGTACAGGGCAGGCAGCCAGGAAGCGCTGCAGCGGTGGGGCATCCCTGCCGCGGTCAGAGGCAGATCCCAAAGGTACCCAGCTGTTCTGCAGAGGCAGTTAGCCCACGTAGGGTACAAAATTACAGCAGCTACTTGCTTCTGGCAGTTGCTCCGAAAGCTTATACTTTTGCACAATATTGCATTGTGCCTTATACAAGTTCCGCCAGAGTTTATAATCGGAAGATTCAGGTATTTTGAATCTTTTCCTCCAGACTGATTTCCCTTCTTGTGCCTCTACCACTTGCAATAAAAGCTCATCTTGAAAGCAACTTTCACTTACAAATTTAAAAAAAAAAAAAAGCAGACACCCCCCTGCCCCAAACACACCCCCCAAAAAAACCCAATCCACCACTACTTTGACATAGTAACCTGGCTTTATACTCTCTAAAGCCCCTTAAGCTTTTCACGAGAAGTTAAGCTACTGTGATGCCATCTCTAAAAGCAGTGCCTTCAGCCTGCATAGAAAAGATACAGATTTACTGGTGAATGTTCTCAGACTGATTTAATAAAATACAGAGCTAATAAAACTGTATCTTTTATTGAAAATAAGCAATACAAAGCTTGCATTATACTTTGTCAAAATGGCATCTCCAAGAGGTAATGACTAATACACTCACAGTGAATTAAGAGTTAAAAATAAAGCACGTGACAAAAGCAGGAATAAATAGCATCTATATACCTCAGCAGGTCAACAACAACAAAAAACTAGATAAAAACATTTACATCATGTTGACTAAGTATAATTTGCCCTGAACAGCATTCCATTGTGAGCTGGCTTAACCTGATGAACTAAATCAATCTGGTTTTCATTTCTGCAACCAATTTTTTTTTCTAAACTATGCATATCCAGTTGCATAAACAAATCCTTATTATAACCACAAAAGCAGCTTCCTCAGTTTCTCTTGTAGCCATTTACAAAGGTTTCATTTACTCAGGCATTTTGTTTTCCACATGCTAGAATTTAACTATCAGAAACAGAGGCCATAGGTATTAAAATAATGCAGGAAAAAATGGAGAAATGAAAGTCTCGCCCACAACACACTTCAGTCTTGTGCCAACACAGGTCCCACTGAGACTTTTTTCCATCTATAAAGCAGAAATAAGATGCTTGCAGGAACACACCACTACAGTCTAGAAGAAAGTGCATCACAATTATGAATTTTAGCTTTATTTTATGTGTACATTTATACATTTCAATCAGGTTCACAAAATGTAAAACTTTTGTTATCAGAGTATTTCATACAGAGGTCGATGCATAGCTTTATGATTACTTATAAGAACATGCAATATGCTTTGGAAAATTTAACATATTTTAAAAGAAACTTTTAATCAAACGAGCATGAGAAATTGTGTTTGACTTGTAAATTCTGTATGTAAGCTACTACAAAAAATTTCCTATCACAAAAAAAAAGATAAAATACTTAAAGGCTCTTGAAATCTTACAATTGGACAAGTGTTCCACTGTGCCTCCATTCTAAAGCATGGACATGGAAATTGTGCAGAAAAAAGTTTTACTTTAAGTAATTGTCCAACTGTTATTGCTGCTTTTCAAAGAACCTGAAAGCATACAATGAAAACTTTGAACTAAACAAACAGCTGAATGGACATATTTAGATCATTCCTGTAGTTAAAATGCAAAAGTTAACTACAAAATTTTCTCAAAATGCCATGGTGGGTTTTTTTTATACGTACATAGAGAACCGTACACAAACAGGGAAATAAAAAAGTTGCTTAAAAAAATGAAAGATAATAGTATACAGTATTTACAGCTTAAATGTCACCCTTTTTTCTTTTCATTGGAGCTGAACTGTTACATGAACATGCAGTACATCCACAACTCAGAATTAATACCTTTTTCGCCGTGTAATATAGTCCTGTACAAAGCATAAATCAATTATACGTTAAATCACTCTTCTCCATCACCGTTCTTGCTATCTTTGAGCTTCATAATGCCTAGGACACAATCCTTTAGCTTAAGTAACTTCATCAAGTGAAAATATGAACATTCCTTTCTAATACAAATTTGCAGAATGCATTCTATCCACAAGACACTTTATGAAGAGATATTATGCTGCATTGTGTATGATCTATTGTTTAAGTCATGCTTGATGAAATACAGTATTAGAGGGACACAATTTTGTCAGTGCACTAATGGATACTTTTTGCCTTTTTAATTTTCAAAAATTTTTCAAATTCCCTTTTTCCTCTCCTCCTTACTTGCTCAGCCAAATCCAAATAATACTGATTGTAATTGTAAAGCTTATAGTGCAACTGTTACAGTTACCAATACAGACGTCAAATACTTTAGCCTTTTTCTAACTGTAAAATAGATACCTATCTTCAGTGGTTTCTGTAAGCATTTCTGAAGAATTATGTGCTATTCTATATATTGCCACAGTCAAAAGTTTAATTACATAAATACCTGACTATCCTCTAAAACTCAGAAATATTGAGGACCTTCAAAACTTCATTATCTGTATAAGAGTTAAGCACTTTTCAAACAAGTAAAAACTCCAGCCAAGTAATTTTAAAAGGTTATAGATTTTTAGCTCTGATGGACTCATCAATAGACTTTATACTGGTGGATAATCCAGAAACAGATTTTACAACGGTGATATTAAACACCTGAATTAAACTTCAAAAGTTAGATCTCAAATGAAAAGGAATGACATTTATATCAATCAAATATTATTTATTTTATTGAAAATATGTCTTCAGCATTTACTTTGCCTTATAGGTTTTTTTCTTTTCAATTTACAGAAGCAGGACAAAGGGACATATTATCCATTCCCTTTAACAACTGACAAACCTTACTAGTATTCATGCAGAAACTTCCTGAAGTGTTCAGTAACTACAAGATGAACAATTAGATGTGAAAAAAAAAAAAATGTGTGTTCCTGATCATTTAGATCATTACTTGAGAGCATGATTGGTTTTACACCTGCTATACTGGGATATATATACCCTATGCAGAAACATTTCTTTGCGGACTTTGAGATATCTTTGCGATTACATTTCAACTTAATGCACAAACTGATTTCAAGTGTAACTCCAGGCACAAGTATGGGAAACAGCATGCTGGCAGGACACAATCTCTCTCACTTACAAGGTATCAAATGGTATGTACTCAGGTTAAAGTCTACCTTCTATGACAACTTCATTTTCACCAAAATGTGCAGTTAAGTACACAAACTAATGCAGCCCAGCTGAAGATTTCACTGCTGTAACAGAATACAGAATTCTTTTCCCACTGACCTTAAAGGCTATAGTGGTGGTGACCAAGGTGTGACCGAATATTTGACTTTTAACCTAATACAAATTTTCAGGTGTGTTAAATTCACCTGTACACAAAGAAAACTTATTCCTTCTGAAGCAAGAGCTGAGGATTTAAACAGTCTTTTTACCTTGGGCTGTTCCCAATCTAGAGGTTAAAAAAAAAAAAGAAATAATTAAAAAGGTATTCTGTCAATACGTTGATGCAGCTGAATGTTAAATTCTGGTAACACTGAAATAAAGTTATGTTCTAGCATTTTTATATATGTAGTACTCCATTATAATTTATGAACAAAATTCAGAATTTCATTTTATCTCAAATTGCTTGGAAGTAGATTAGGTTGCAGTTGTCATCCTAACAACCAATCTCCACATTTTTCCTCTTAATTGAAATACACATGATGAAAAAGTGTATTTCTAGAAACAGAAGAGTAACTGAAAAAATTCTCATGTTCACAGTTGTTTTTCTAAGACTTATTAGTCACATACTTTTTTTGGGGGGGGCCCTCACTGATTCATCCACACTTCATTACACCTAGGAATACTATTGCGTCTGAAGAAGAAAATTAATTACTTATGTGGAATTATACACGTGTGATGTTGAATGGCTATGTACAAAAACATGCAGCTTAATATAATCATGATATAATATTCAGATTTAATGCAGGAAAGGCATTATTAGAATACACTTAGTGCACGAAATATGTAAGTTAAACCAGAAAATAACAATTAAATCAGTTCTTACAGTTATTAGAGCTTAGACTCCATTACAGCTTCTGCTGAAATGGCGTTATACGTGCCTCCGCCCCAAAAGAATTAAAATAGAAATGGTAAGCAAAATAAATATCAATGTGCAATATGTTGAAGAGGGAATACTATTTCCTTTAGAGTAAGAAAAACAGTGTACTTCAAAAATAGAAAGCTACTTTACACAAAATCAGGACTACTCTCTTTGGTCCATGTTGAATGTTCAAAACTGGTTAAATTATTTCTTTTAAAAACTGTCAACAGCAAATTTCAAAGTATATCACTAGTCATGGTACATACGTTAGTTTCATAAACTCAGAATTACCCACAAAATGAAAGACAATAATTGTTTGGAGGATTTTTTTCCTGCAACATAGCTGGGGTTTTTGAGTTAAAACAAAATTTTTTAATTTGGGGAATAAGCCAGGCCAACCCGAGCAGCGACGAATGTTCCTTAGCTGCCTCCCGAGATGAGAGCCAGAAGACCAACCACCTCAAGTATGTGCATACCAATGCACGCAGCCTGGGGAACGAACAGGAGGAACTGGAGCTCTGCGCCCACTCAGAAAGTTATGATATCATAGGAATAACTGAACCATGGTGGGACAAGTCACATGACTGGAGGATCACGACAGATGGCACCCCCACCTACAAGAAGGGCTTAAGGAGATTATAGGTCCACCTGTCTTACTTCAGTCCCTGGGAAAGTTATGGAACAAATCCTCCTGGAGGCTATCACAAGTCAAATGAAGCACGTGATTGGGAAAAGCCAGCACAGATTCACCAAGGGCAAATCATGCTTGACAAACCTGATTGCCTTCTATGACAAGGTAAGCTGCTCAGTTGATGTGGGGCAAACGGTGGACATTGTCTACCCGGATGTCTCCAAGGCTTTCAATATGGTTTCCCACAGCCTCCTCCTATAGAAACTGATGCATTACAGTCTATACAAGCGGTCCATGCAGTGGGTGGGGACCTGGCTGACAGGCTGCACCCACAGGGTAGTGGTAAATATCTCCTTTTCAAACTGGCAACCTGTCACAAGTGGGGTCCTCCAGGGATCAAAATTGGACCTAACACTGTTTAGTATCTTCATAAGCAATCTAGATGATGGGATCAAGTGTACCCTGACGAAGTTTGCTGGTGATACTAAACTCAGTGGGGAAGCAGACACTTCAGAAGGGAGAGCCACCCTGCAGGAAGACCTGGATAGGCTGGAAGAGTAGGCTAACAAGAACCTTTTGAAGCTCAACAAGGACAAGTGTAAGGTCTTGCACCTGGGTAAACATAATCCAGGAGTGCAGCACAGGCTGGGATCTACCTGGCTAGGGAGCAGCCCTGTGGAAAGGGACCTGGGGGTCCTGATGGACAAGCAGTTCAATATGAGCAAACAGTGTGCTGTTGTGGCAAAGAAAGCCCACAGGACACTGGGTTGCATCAACAAAGGCATCACCAGCAGAGATAAAGAAGTCATTATCCCACTCTGCGCAGCTCTTGTCAGGCCACACCTGCANAATTTTCAGGTGTGTTAAATTCACCTGTACACAAAGAAAACTTATTCCTTCTGAAGCAAGAGCTGAGGATTTAAACAGTCTTTTTACCTTGGGCTGTTCCCAATCTAGAGGTTAAAAAAAAAAAAGAAATAATTAAAAAGGTATTCTGTCAATACGTTGATGCAGCTGAATGTTAAATTCTGGTAACACTGAAATAAAGTTATGTTCTAGCATTTTTATATATGTAGTACTCCATTATAATTTATGAACAAAATTCAGAATTTCATTTTATCTCAAATTGCTTGGAAGTAGATTAGGTTGCAGTTGTCATCCTAACAACCAATCTCCACATTTTTCCTCTTAATTGAAATACACATGATGAAAAAGTGTATTTCTAGAAACAGAAGAGTAACTGAAAAAATTCTCATGTTCACAGTTGTTTTTCTAAGACTTATTAGTCACATACTTTTTTTGGGGGGGGCCCTCACTGATTCATCCACACTTCATTACACCTAGGAATACTATTGCGTCTGAAGAAGAAAATTAATTACTTATGTGGAATTATACACGTGTGATGTTGAATGGCTATGTACAAAAACATGCAGCTTAATATAATCATGATATAATATTCAGATTTAATGCAGGAAAGGCATTATTAGAATACACTTAGTGCACGAAATATGTAAGTTAAACCAGAAAATAACAATTAAATCAGTTCTTACAGTTATTAGAGCTTAGACTCCATTACAGCTTCTGCTGAAATGGCGTTATACGTGCCTCCGCCCCAAAAGAATTAAAATAGAAATGGTAAGCAAAATAAATATCAATGTGCAATATGTTGAAGAGGGAATACTATTTCCTTTAGAGTAAGAAAAACAGTGTACTTCAAAAATAGAAAGCTACTTTACACAAAATCAGGACTACTCTCTTTGGTCCATGTTGAATGTTCAAAACTGGTTAAATTATTTCTTTTAAAAACTGTCAACAGCAAATTTCAAAGTATATCACTAGTCATGGTACATACGTTAGTTTCATAAACTCAGAATTACCCACAAAATGAAAGACAATAATTGTTTGGAGGATTTTTTTCCTGCAACATAGCTGGGGTTTTTGAGTTAAAACAAAATTTTTTAATTTGGGGAATAAGCCAGGCCAACCCGAGCAGCGACGAATGTTCCTTAGCTGCCTCCCGAGATGAGAGCCAGAAGACCAACCACCTCAAGTATGTGCATACCAATGCACGCAGCCTGGGGAACGAACAGGAGGAACTGGAGCTCTGCGCCCACTCAGAAAGTTATGATATCATAGGAATAACTGAACCATGGTGGGACAAGTCACATGACTGGAGGATCACGACAGATGGCACCCCCACCTACAAGAAGGGCTTAAGGAGATTATAGGTCCACCTGTCTTACTTCAGTCCCTGGGAAAGTTATGGAACAAATCCTCCTGGAGGCTATCACAAGTCAAATGAAGCACGTGATTGGGAAAAGCCAGCACAGATTCACCAAGGGCAAATCATGCTTGACAAACCTGATTGCCTTCTATGACAAGGTAAGCTGCTCAGTTGATGTGGGGCAAACGGTGGACATTGTCTACCCGGATGTCTCCAAGGCTTTCAATATGGTTTCCCACAGCCTCCTCCTATAGAAACTGATGCATTACAGTCTATACAAGCGGTCCATGCAGTGGGTGGGGACCTGGCTGACAGGCTGCACCCACAGGGTAGTGGTAAATATCTCCTTTTCAAACTGGCAACCTGTCACAAGTGGGGTCCTCCAGGGATCAAAATTGGACCTAACACTGTTTAGTATCTTCATAAGCAATCTAGATGATGGGATCAAGTGTACCCTGACGAAGTTTGCTGGTGATACTAAACTCAGTGGGGAAGCAGACACTTCAGAAGGGAGAGCCACCCTGCAGGAAGACCTGGATAGGCTGGAAGAGTAGGCTAACAAGAACCTTTTGAAGCTCAACAAGGACAAGTGTAAGGTCTTGCACCTGGGTAAACATAATCCAGGAGTGCAGCACAGGCTGGGATCTACCTGGCTAGGGAGCAGCCCTGTGGAAAGGGACCTGGGGGTCCTGATGGACAAGCAGTTCAATATGAGCAAACAGTGTGCTGTTGTGGCAAAGAAAGCCCACAGGACACTGGGTTGCATCAACAAAGGCATCACCAGCAGAGATAAAGAAGTCATTATCCCACTCTGCGCAGCTCTTGTCAGGCCACACCTGCAATACTGTGTTCAGTTTTGGTCCCTGCTATGCAAAAAAGATGTGGACAGGCTGGAAACGGTCCAGAGAAGGGCCACAAAGATATCAAAGGACTGGGAAGCCTGCCATGCGANGTGTTCAGTTTTGGTCCCTGCTATGCAAAAAAGATGTGGACAGGCTGGAAACGGTCCAGAGAAGGGCCACAAAGATATCAAAGGACTGGGAAGCCTGCCATGCGAGGAAAGGCTGAGAGAACTGGGTTTGTTCAGCCTCAAGAAAAAGAAGGCTTAGGGGTGACCTTATCACCACGTTCCAGCATTTAAAGAGTGGCTACAAAGAAGATGAAGACTGTCTTTTTTACAAGGAGTCACACAGGAAAGATGGGTGGTAACAGGTACAAGTTACTCTTGGAGAGATTCCAATTGGACACAAGAGGAAAATTTTTCACAATGAGAACAATTAGCCATTGGAATAATCTCCCCAGGGAAGTGGTGGATTGCCCAACATCAGACACTTTTAAGATTCAGCTGCATAGTATGCTCGGCCATCTTATCTAGACTGTGCTTTTGCCAAGAAAGGTTGGACGAGATGATCCTTTAGGTCCCTTCCAACCTGGTATTCTATTATTTTATGATTATACTGATAAATTGGAAGTGTGTGGAATGTTTAACAACAGCAGCTTCTAACAAAGCAGTAGAAGCTTCTTCACATTAAATATTATATTCACTATTCCCCCTCAAGGTTAAATTGCATTGATGTATTATTATTTGTTCTTTACTTGAAATTAATCACGGACAATGCAGAATGTGCCTAGTGATACAATGCAGAGGCAGGCAGAGCTATTTGAAGATAGCACTAAAAGACCCTGTGTGGACATCTGCACAACACTGTATTGTCTAAAGGGAACCAGAGTACCATCAGTGCCATTCACACACAAGATATCTTTGTAGCCTAATAACAAGAGGAGGAAAAAAAAAAAAAAAAAAGTTATCTGAGGTAATTTTCCTTTTTCTTGGGCAAGTTATTTCAATTGTTAGTGTCTGTAAGGTATAGAACTCACCCCAAAACCATCATTCATATATATACACGCATACACTGCACTGACTAGAGCACCTTATGCTTAACAGCGCTGTTTCTAATGATGTGGAATAAAATTCAAAGATTCACAGACATAAGGCCACTTACTCACACTTTCACTGCTGGAGTTATTATACAGTAAGTTCATGTTATGGTCAACGAGTACTTCATCGAAAAACTATCTGTCCTCATATATACCTCCTAAGAAATAGTTAAAAACAATTTTCTATCAAATACATAACTTTGTCTCTGTTAAGCCACTTAGGCATTATATTATCTGCCTATTCATTGTTGCCAGGCAATAATGCCATATAAAGCAGAGACAACTAAGCACCTAACAATGTTTTAAAAAGTGATTACAATGATCTATGCAGTAAGAATTATTTGAGGGAAGGTAGCTTAACATCTGCAAAGATGCCTCCTTGTCAAAGGAGGAAAGCTACCATGACAACAATTTCATTGGCACCACAATTAAAATGAAGAATGAAGTCCATCAATAGAAGTTTCATATATGCATTTCATAAGTTAGTAGTAAGTCATAGTAATAGTTTAACTCAGTGAAAGACAGCAATCCATTGATCACTGGCAGCATAATAACCTCGTGCCATAAATAAGAATTGAGATATTCAAGGAAATTTGGAAACTGAGAAGAAATTTCAGTGTGAGGTAAAGTCATGAGACAATCTAAATTACTGAATACAGCACTTCATGAAACAGTTGGGTTTGATCCAGACAGGCATTTCCAGGTGGTCAAACAGAAATGTTTTAATGTCTGTTGAGTAAGACATTATAACAAATAACTAAATTAATAACAAAATAGCAAAAATAGAACAAGAATGAAGATATGGTAATTTGTTTTTTAAATCCTCTCCCCTAAAAATATATGTAACAAGGCACAGTAAGAGAAATATCTTCAATTACTTTATTATTCAATTTGATTTAAATACCTGAAACCAGTTTTCTCAATTTAAGACAATGGGGAGAAGTTTAAATTGCCTTTTACAGGTGTAATGATTTCATTGTCTAAAGTGCAATGATTGTTATGCCAAAAAGCATCAGCAGAAATTAAAAGCCACAAGACAAAAGACCCAAACCATGAAAAATAAGTTTTTGAAGACATTCAAAATAATGAGAATATACATATTCAGCCACATTTTAAAGCAATTCAAAGCCAAATATATAACACTGAAAAGGTTTATAAACCTGTATTTTACCTTGTTCCCCACAAAGCCTGTAACTTTGTACATTTTCCAAACAAGACTTAAATACTTTTAAAGAAAACAAGTACTATTAGCATTCTTAGCACTTTTTAAAAAGTTTATGCGGAATAAAATAAAGGCAGACAGGTTAATTCATTGTAATATTTTTAAGCACTAAGCAATATGACTAGATTCTAAGTTATATTTTAAACATTTTTTAGCTGTGCAGGAGGCGCCAATGGTTTCAACAGTCCTGAAAGTCTTTTTGACATCTTAACAGCAAAACCTTTGAGCAATTTACTCTTTCTGTCAGCATTAAAAGCTGACTGCTGAAAAGCATTCAGTTGAGGAAAGTTGTAAAAGACTTATTCCTCACACAGAACTTTGTGCCCTTTAAATTTTGCATTTCACAAATAATTAGTAAGTAGACTTAAAATTTCTATTCACTCTAAAACATTCACATTTAAGACATTTCACATGCACAACACTACTGTCCCTTTTAAACTAGAAAAGCACAAACTCTACTGAAAGCTAAGTATTTGAAAGCTCCTGGTTTCATAAATCTTTCCAAAGATACAAAGTGTTCAGAAACAAGGTAGTAAATACATAAGTGCTGCCCCACTTTCAACCTTCTGGAGTATAGTAACTATTTTATTAAAATTAACTTTTTTTGTTCAGTAGAAAACCAGTATATAATTTTTATCCCTTTCCATTTTCCTCATAGGTGTATTCTCTTAAAGCCTGTTATATTTGTGTGTTCTTTAAAGAATACATGTAGGGTTAAGAGTCCTATCAGTGCTTAAACAAACACAGGGAGCTTATTTGCAACAAGTAGCCTTTCTGAGGCTTTCAGAAGGGCTGGTAACCATCTGCATGTTTAAGACAAAATAATTTCAAGGAAAGCATCAGTTTAAGATTCGTTTGTGCATACCCAACAGATTGTACTTAGTAACCCTCATACACTCTCCCTAAATTATTAATTTCTGACATCTAAAACCATGAAGAAATGATGTGCTGAGCTTCAGAAAACTGCCGTGAGCCATTCTACACATAGTGCTAATTACACCAGGATTGCTAAAGCTGTGGTTCTTAAACCCCATCAAAATTCATCTACACTTTGAAACAGACCTAACAGTTGTTTTGAATGCTGAATAAAAATATTCAGCATTCAAAGAGATTCTGCTCAAAAATCAGTTATCTTGCTATTTTACCCAAATTCAAGTAGAGTGTATGTTCACAGCATTCTTCTATAACTACAATTTCAAAGCGTACCCAGGCAACAGTTAAGAATGAAACTCCAAGTTTAGCACATACAGCCATTTTCAGAAGCGTCCCTTTATTTTATTACAACACTGTTAATAACAATGATCCCATCACCAAGCATTAACCTGACTGGCAGCTATTCAAGGTGCTTTATCTCAACTTTGCACACATGGATTGCACCTTGCCTATGACTGAGGCACATAAGGCGCAGTGCAGAAGTACAACAGTTCAGACACTAGAGGACAGTCTATTCGTTTGACTGAACCTCTAGATTTGTAGTGCACGTTCCACATTGCTTCCTTTCTCTTGCACTAGAACTCAGGTTTGTAAGCTGATGAATCCACTTTCAGGAAGCTTCTCTTCAGATTAAAGATTTCTTTAAATTAGTTGATTTTTTTTTCCCCTTCTACATAAGTCTCAAAGTGTTGCAAGAATTCTTGAAAATGAGATAATTAACATCAGTACTGTCTGNGATTAGTTACTGTGTCTATGCATCAGCTATTTATAGAACATTACCAAACACTGTATTACTTCATGGCATTATAGAATTATTAGCCTTACTTGTATTTTTGTAGTTACGCAAGTCCTTCAGGAATGATTTTCCCAGCTGAACCAGACTAACTTTTCCAACATCAGTTTGATTTAAGAAAATTGAATCTTGCTGTTTCCCTGTAGGTATCTTAAAATCTTTTTTTTACATTTTTGCCTTCTGCTAATTTAAAAAGGTACCCAAAAAATCCTCTAAAAATTGACCAAGACTCAAGTGTGCTTGTATAGGCAGGGAGAAGACAAGAACAGTAAAACTGCTAGTG
>VYZV01031985.1:20139-40409 GCA_013401275.1 Pandion haliaetus | reverse complement strand
CAAAGATGTAAATCCTCTGTTTGGGAATAAATTCTGAACCACTTGCTTGAAGGTCTTTATAAATACATATAAGAGAATCACAGTCTGTCAGGGCCTTGAGGGCACTAATTGGGGTTGAATACCTTGATGAGCCTCACCTGGGACACCTACCCACACCCTCTGCCTAGGAGCTCCTTTACACACAGCCTCCAGTCCATTTTGGTGGATTATGTTGTATGACCTAAATCAAATATTTATTGATACACAGGTTTTGCCATGTTTTAATACTTTCTTTTTCCTCTTCAAATAGAAGATGTGGAGAAGAGGTGTTATCTCCTATCCATGGTGTGAGTTGATGATAAAAGCCAGGAAGAGTGCCCCAGGTGAGGGAAAGCCACTGAGAGCACCGTGTTCAGTGATGAATTTTCTGTAGAACTGGGAGGTGGTTGGTTGAGGTCTTACACTGGTCTTGGACTGCTTAAGTTAAAAATGCTTTAATTTGGATTAGTTCATACTAGAACCCCAGACAGCAATCCTAAACACACCATCCCTAACACACCTTGCAGATGCCCTTCTTCCTCTGACTTTTGGCATCTAAAAATAAAGCTGCAAACCCAGGATGTAGAAGAACAGTGCCAGCCTACCCTAAAAAGCTGTTAAAAGTTTAGTGATCATAATTGCCAAATTTCTTACCTGAAAAATAGTGGTGTTTCAGGCATCTTTCCCAAACTAGCTAGCCCTCAGTATATGTTATAGGTGAACCAAAGGATTTCAGGATGGAAACAGCTTCTGCAGAGCTACACAAGTGACTTTCTTCTGTTTCTATAGAAGCTGTAAAATAAGCACCCATTCAGTTCTTCCTTCCAAGTCAGAGATGCCTTTCACCTTCATAGAAATTGTACTGAATTCTTGTTCTGGAACCACAGCTTCCAAAGACAGGTGAATTATAAACAGCTTGCACTGTAGCACAAGGCACATTCAACATCAGACACCATCATTGCTTTGGTTCAGTTCTGTGTTTGGGAAGAAAAACAACTACACATGTGCTTGATATTTATTTTTTCTCCTTAAGATTGACTTATGAATTTGAAATACTACTCTAGTTGAGAAAAAGAATTTAAAAAATCCTCAGCATCTTTTCTATATCTTACTGAAAACCCAGTCCTCTTGTGGAGCTGCCCTGCGCACTTCTCTACCTTTTTATCAGGCTGCAGATGATTCTCTTCTCTAGGCTTTCTTAAGGAAGTCAAACCAGACCTTTATACCTCCAAATGTTCTTCAGAAAAACACCTTACTTTTGCAAGGTGTTTTGCTCCTATGGTGTGCTGTATGGACCAGGTTTTGTTGCCAGGGCACATGGAATTTGGTGGCTTCATTATATTTTAAGCTTAAGCAAACCTTGAAGATTTTTTATTTTGATTCACTACATAATTGCAATTTACTTTAGTTTTTTTCCAAAATATGTCATTGACCTGGTTTATGATATTGTACCCAAATTACCTGAAACTCTGGTGTTTGAGATAACTTTTGCTTTGAGGTATCATAGTTTAATTGACATCTGAGTTAAAGGAAATAAATTTATACAGTACAAAAATTATTTAAAATCCTTATTTTTTATGAACTAAAAGTATTTTTTAAAGATTTTTGGACAAAATTGTGTCCTGTAAACTTCTGACTTAGAGTATGTGCCTTATTATCTGGCTATAATTATTCTGTGAATCCAAGACCATTAAAATCTTTCTTCATTTTCCTGTTGGTTTCATGAAAAATCTAATTTAGTTTTAAGACAAGGTACATTCAGAAATGATCATTTGCATGGAAACTGTCATCAAAAAAAGGAATTTGGTAGCAATGCCTGGACTTAGTGATCAGTTTAGTGCTCCAGACTGAGCTACCAATCATTTCCAGAAATTGTTATGGTCAAATCCTGCAGGTCTATTTAGAAATTGTTCAGTAATCTCCTGTGCAGATGTTTCATTCTCTTCCTGAAACCCCTCGGCTTATAAAGGCCACATCAGGGCAACACAGAAGTGGAGTGAAAATTGCCAATTGTGGGTTTGGAGAAAGGTTGTTTCCTTTGACAAGTCAAGGAAAAGCTGGAAGTCTAAAAAGAGCTATGGGTAAACACTGCTGTCATTTACTCATGGCTGATTTCATTGTGGCTGCAGTGGGTGTCTAACTGCAGAGTTTATCATAAAATTTCAGCAAGGGCCTGCTAAAAAACCAAAAAACTTACAAGTTAATCTAGCAATTTGTTGGGTTTTTTTCCTGAGCTTTAGACTTGTGGTCATTAAAACCTTGCACACATTACTTGGCAATATAATCTATAGGCAACCATTAAAAGGAAATAAGAAATACAAAATCCTTCTATAGAATTTGGAAAGAATTCTGACATGTACTTAAGTAGCTGGAAGTATGAAGACAATATAATTTTAGCATTAGCTCTCTGTCCTGTGCCCTGGGTGCAGAACCAGTAATGCAGTCAGTCTGGCCTTGCACTCCGGATGATAGCTGCTCCCCAGCTACCAAAATACAGAGAGGACTCCAAGCGCTCCTCCAGCACTGCAAGAGAACATGCACTATGCTTTCTTCCGAGCATGCATCATGGCTAGTCTCTCCCCACAGCACTTCTAAGGGCATGTCCCAGCAGAGAAGCTGAGTGAGAGCTTCACAGAGGCTGAGGCTTGACCCTCCATCAACACCAGGAGAGCTGATGGTTGAGACTGGAACACAACCCTTCACAAGAACGGTTGTGGGCAAGACACTCAAGCTTGTTTCAACCTGAATGCACTTGACTCTGTATTCATTGGTATGAGCTTAGTAGCTCTACCAATCCCACCATAGAGTAATTCAGCAAAGACTGATTCCAACTTCCAGCTATACTACTTAACCGTGATTTCAATGCTTCTTAGTCCTTTCTTGTTGTTTGCACTAGGAAGTTAAGTTTTGGGACATATCCTGAAATGTGCAGTATTTAAACTGTGGTAAATGAAGTATGAGCACCCATTTTTTCAGCTAATTAACACAGCAATTCATATTTATAATAACAAAACATTGGGGTTTGTTAGTTTTCACAAATATGGACACTATTTAACCATTAACCTTAGGGAAATTCCAGCGCCAAGTTTTAAAATGTATTCTCTTGCATTCTTCCCTATAAAATCAAAATCAATGGTTATTCTGGGGGAATTATCTTTTTGTTGTTTTCCTGGCAGAAGAAAAGGGAAACAGCATAAAGGTATAGAGATTAGTAGATTACAGTAATTTAATGACTGTGTGCTCAAATGGAAAATGTTCGTTTTGGAATGAACTGCTTCCTGGTGGATCACCCAAAGTTCATGCAGCAATTAACATTAATTATTTCAAACATGCTGAAAACTTTATAACAAATATTAGCTAGCAAGGTTAATTATTGAATGTGAAAGCAATGCACTGATGTAATAAATACAAGGAAACTCAAATCTTAACGGGAATGGTGACAGAAAGTAGAAGAAGAAACCACAATCCATTCCCATAATAGCAAGTGCTAATGCAACATATTACTTTGAGACATCCTTGTCCAGCTCTAGTACCTCACAAGACTAAGGAACATATTCCTGTACAGAAAATTCCTAACTTGCCATGCATGTCTCATTTCTTTCCCACTCCTGAGACTAATATCTGACACAAAAGACATCAGAAAGCCTTTTTCAGATTCGTCCTTGTCTTCATATTAGAAGAAAAAGATTTCAAGTAATGTTGGAGTTGGACTGTGCTTCAAAACAAAGAGTAACTGATTCATAATAATAATTTTTTGAAAATTTCCACTGCCTCTTTTGTGCTAACAGACACTATGTTGCTAAGGAAAATTGTGATCCTTTGCTTCAAAACAACAGTTCCAAACTAGAACGTCTGATTACTGACTTCAGTGATGCCAGCTTTCTTTTTTCTACTTTGATTGGTTTTGTTGGAATTAGTAAGTAAATAAAATAATTCTAAAAATAGAAAAAATATTAAACAGATATTTCTCACAAGCAGCCTCTGACCTTCAGTAACTGTTTTTTCCTTACATTATATGGTTTAACCTGGTAGGAGTAATTGGTTCTGTGTGATTGCCTCAATTGTATGTCTTGTAGCTGTTTCAGCTGTTTTCCAATAGTCATTGATTTTGAAACTTTGCCAATATTTTGGGATTTGTTGCTATGCAAACAATTGAATGTTAGTCTTTAAAATTATTGATCCATTTCCAAGAAGGTCCAGAAAAGTTTTTGTGCTCAGCTTTTACATGTTATAATAAATTTATTACTTCTAAGGAAGAGGTGTAAATAATTTTATAATCATATTTTATTTTTAGCAGGTGAGGACAAGATAGACTCATTGTCTTGCTCTTGTTTTCAGTTCACTCTTTTTAATAAGAACTAACTCAACTAGTAAAGCACCGATTTTCAAAGAATTTCAATATGCTCAGCAACTCATTGGCCTATGCCCTTTCTGGATGCACGAAAAATAATACCAGAAAATTCTGAAACAAAGTTCACAATTTGGTTCTGTCCTGGATTTGAAGACCTTAAAGTGTGAGGTTTTTAATATGAAGATTTAGTAATACTGTGGATTTCATTTTTTTAGCTGTAACTTCGCAACTGCAGCAGAGTTTTCTCCTGTTCCTTTAATAAAAATACTTATAAAATTTAATGAAGGCAACAAATGGCTTGAATTACAGGGAGATAGTAATTGTATATTTATGCAGATGTTAAGGGGAGCAAGGTTAAACTGGAAGTCATGGCACCATATTCCAACACAACCTGATATAAAAAGTCAAGTTCTGGAGAAAGCAATTAAAAAGAAAGGGGGGAGGGGAAGCAGAAACATGATCAGGGATGGGAAAGAAATAAACTCTCCTACCAGTCTGTATTCAAGCAAACTGGATTTATAAGGTCTATCAAAGGGACTGTCATGACCAGTGCAGCAGAAACCATGTCATAGCACATATTGTTTGACATCAAAACTAATAGACTGCGTTCTGACGTAGGGAGAGCTCGTAGTGCAGAGGCCTCCCTGTAGAGCATGGAGAGGAATGAGCTTTCCAAAAAAATTTAAAAGTTTTATATTTTTCCTTTTTTTTCTAGAAAGCTGACATAGAATTTTAGATGTGCATTAAAAGGAAATGGGCTAAAAGCAGCGCAGACTGACACGTTATTTATGGGACTGGTTTTTAATACTGTCATCCTAACTTCCTTCTGGGTTGAATTCAACAGAATAGGCTTCTTTCCAGGTTCCCTTTAGTCAAAGCCAGTATCTTGCCAGGACAGCCTCTGAGAGATACTACTACAGAAACTGGGTTTGACCTGAAATATAAATGTTAGCTTAACCCTCAGCAGGATCCAAATACTTTGCTTAGTCTACATCTGAGGAAATACTTGTGCTTAATTATCTACTTAGTTCATACAAATGAACCTTTCTCCACCTCCTAGTGTTCAGAGGATGTCTAATAGAGGATGATAACATAGGAACTGATCTTCAGCTAGAGTAAGTTAGTGGAGCTGTGCCAGCTGAAATCAACCATGGATCTGGCTAATCGACAGCAGGTTGTTTAAAGGATGATGAATACAACTTTAATTTTATTGAGCTTTTACATGATGTTTCTTAATATGTGGTTGATTTAATTTTCTGCTTTTAAATAGTAGTATAATTTACATTGATAGCATGCTATTATCTTGGAAATGTTACATAATCTCCAAATCCCTACCTCAAAAACCATTAGGTTGACATATTATTGGATTTCCATAGGTTTTTTACTGACATCCTTTTGCCATTGTCTTGACATGGTAATGTCTCATAGCATAGTTGCATTTAAATAATTTTTCTATCAGTTTGACATGACATTGTCTCCATGGACTTGTACTGACACATAAAACAAATGGAGAATTACTGTTGCCATGTTGCACAGAAAAAAATTGCTGCACTCATAAAACAATTTTGTTTTCACAATACAATGATCCACTTTAATAACAGCTTTCAATTTTAGATGGCTATTCTTTTTTTCTCTTTTTTCCCTAGAGCTTGCTACTATAAAAAAAACCTATAAAATGAAAGCAGAATTTCACCTCTGCTCATCTAAAATGGCTTCACATATTGAAACTGATTTAGTTTAAAATAAAAGCAAAATAAAGAAAAAATACCCAGTTAGTTACAACAGAGACGTAAAACTGCTCACATAAAATAGGAAAAAATACTGAATTTTGAGTCTGACTGATCTGAAGATTTGTTCACTCCTTCCAAAAGATGTTTCTTATATGTCCACAAAGTTGTATAAACATTCTGTGGGTTTGTATCTTCCTTTGATTTGCTATTTGACTGAGTATCAACATACAGACAAGAAAACCTTTTCTGAAGTGTTGTGTTCAGGAATTCCAGCACTGTTTCTTCTGGGTTTTTTTTAAAACTGCTCAGATAAGGTAGTATCCAGCTATTTAGACAAAACTATATCAGAACTATATCAAAACATTGCAGTTCCAGTTTTCATAATTTGCCATGATGACCACATTTCTGTTACTTTCATATTCCAAGCTAAGGCCAAGATTGTGAAACATGGTGTAAAGGAAAGATAATTGGAATGAGGTCATTTTCATATCTGGGTGTTTGTCTTTAAGATCCTTTTCATTAGTGACCCTGACATAAAAACTGCTAGCTAACAAAATTTGTTAATGGCTCAGAGTTTGAAAGTACTGTCTAAACATAATAAGGGTCAGACTATCAGCAAGCACTAGGTGACATTAAAAACTGGGAATGAGATGACATTTAATACTGCAAAATGAAAGCTATGTCTCTGTAAAGGTCAACAAGGTTGTGTATTATAAACCTGGAACTCAACACTGAACATAAGAAGATCTGCCTATGTGATGTAATAATGAAAAATGCAAGTCTGTATCAGGGCAAGGATTTCAAATAGAAAAAAAGATGAATACCATTATACAGGATACTGGAATACAGGACTATAGTTTTGTTGCTAATGTCAAGAGAGATTAACTCAAACTGAAAGGCCACCAGGCAAGCATTACCAGGAATCTTCCCAGGAACAAGACAAAGTGCCTGTCTTGTACAAGGAGAAGAAAACAATTGGCCCCTGCAAAGTAAGTGCTAGCAGAGAATGGGGTTTTCTCATCAAGATTCAGGGACAAGAAGCATTTCAGCTGAGAACAACGTTAACACAAGAGCAAAGAGGTGTCGGCTGGCTGTAAACCAGAAAATGGTTTCTTCCTAACAAAACCAGGGCTGTCTTCCTGTTGAAGCAGGTTGAAGACCAAATGATAGTGTGGCTAAATGGGTTTGGATACCAAAACACTTTAATCACAGATGTGCAATTTTACTAATTGCATGACTTCCCCAGCCCGTCGGAGAGACAACGCAGCCCAGAGGAAGGTCGGGTCCGTCAGTGCAGTGGTGTCAGTGCTGCAGTGCATGGTCCAGTGCTGTGGGGTCTCCTGTGCTCCTCTGCATTTCCTGGAGGTTAGAGACAGGGTCTTGGATCCTGGGGAGGGTCATGGGGTTCCTCACCAAGGTCTTTTTTATATTGTGGTTACCTCCACTATTCTTCAGTGTCCTTAGTTATAGGTTTGGGTACAGAATAATCTACCGAGGATTAGTCTTCTCCAAGTGCACTGTTGCTTTCTGATTTGCTGTTGCCATTGTCGGTGCTCCCAATCTTCCTGTGCAGGTCACTTTTGGACATGATTGCATTTCGTGATGACCAACAGACTGTGTAGTTTGGCTGTATATTTCCTTGAGCACACCAAAGCTACTCTGCTCTTTGGAACAGGTTTAGATTATATTTCATGTACTTCTGTTACAGCAGAAAGTGAGCTGAGTTCATCGGTTTGTGCCAGCAGCTTTGCTAACTACATCTACCTCATGATAACTGCTACAGTAGTAGGGCCAGGAAACAAAGCTGGTTCTAGTCTAGACACTAAAATTAGTATTATGTTATTTCTCTCAGAGACTTTCTGCTGAGCACAGGTGATTGGACAAAGGTCTCTTACAGCAATAAGATCCTCTTTTCCCAAGATGTGGGCCTGCTTTTCACAGTTCTCTGCCATTTTTAGTATGAGTGTCCATGGACTGTCATGTAAGATGGAATAAAGCTCTGTGTTTTCTAGTGCCATCACAGAGAATATAAAGTTGTAACA
Organism: Pandion haliaetus; assembly: GCA_013401275.1. Taxonomy (NCBI): domain Eukaryota; kingdom Metazoa; phylum Chordata; class Aves; order Accipitriformes; family Pandionidae; genus Pandion; species Pandion haliaetus. The sequence continues at coordinate 32,268 of VYZV01031985.1, read as the reverse complement.
CTAGCAATTGTGAAAAGAGATGAGTATTTAATCAGTAATTGATGACAGAGCAGTAGATCTCTTAATTTATGAACACTACAAGTTTGGTCAAGGTCAATGCTTGTGTGATTGCCTGTTGTTTACACATTTATGAGTAAAAAAAATCAGGAGAAACTCCCTTTGAACACCAGCTGACACACGTGCTTTAATACAAACCAATCTGAATTTTCTTGATAATATGAGATGGCTGAGTCATAGCCCACACATTATGCCAGCCTGCTTCTGTTCATCAGGAACATGAGGCTGTATTTTAACAATGATGAAGCCCAGGAGCACTTTTTCAACAATATAAATAGGCAGGTTAAGCTGACAGCTGATAAAATCTAAAGACCTGATGCCTTTTTCACAAGTAATATACACAGTGGAGTGCATGTACAAGTTATAAACAGCATTTTAAGCAGTCAAGCCAAAAAGGAGAAAGGGTTATATTTAAATGCAAACCTGAACAATTCAGTGCTTCAAAACATCAGTCAAGTCTCCTTGAACCATGGTGCTGTAACTGATTGAAGTAGCCTGAGAACTTAAAAATGAAGAGAGCTGACACTTCAGGTTAACACTGATTTAACACATATTGGCCTAGATGAAGTAATATTGAACATAACAGAATGACAGTACGTTATACATCACTGAAAGAGAGCTGTCAGAAGGTAGTTTCTCTAAAGAGTAAGTCCAAGTTTTTTCTAGAATTCTGGCCTTCATTGCAATCCCTCTTCTCCAAAGTTTTAATTACAGTATCAGCAACTTGCCATTCCAAGGACCATGGCATCACAAAAAAAAAAAGGTAGGTCTGCTGAGGTCACAGCATTTACTAAGAGCATGAATGGAAAATATTAAGCTGGGTTAGCTCTGGATATTATTTTGGTAGCTTAAGCAGACCAATACATCTGTGAAATTTCTGACACCAGAAGGTGTCCTCATTATTACAAGGATATTACTAATATAGTTATATTAATATAATTATAAGCCATATAAGTATGGCTTCCTTATTTATGCTTCCCAACAAAATTATAGTAGAAGCTCCAAGCAGGAGGGCTTTTCAGAATTATTGGCTCTGACCTGTCCTTGGGATCAAAAGACTTTAAAAAAGAATGTCTGGCAATGGCTAAAAATGTTATAAGAATGTAGAGTAAGTTATCAAAAGGGGATAAAATATATTACAATGTCAAACTTGAAATAAGTACACTTTCTTTTTCACAAAGGATAGCTATTGGAATGGAGGAACATGCCAGATGCCATCCTAAAATGTATATCCAAAACAAACTAAAGACCTTTTTGTCAAAATACTTGTTGATTTTTTAATGTAGCATTAGATTTCCAAAAATTCTACTGAACATTTTGCCAAGTCTGCATTGTTTATTAGATATAAGATTAAGGCACACCAATTTCCATAGCCACTGACACACTAAAAACAAGTCTGACTCCCCTTAAGACATGCTTGGGTAGCCCTTTACATCTGGGTGACCCAGGTACCTCCTCTCAGTGAAAATCCATGTCAAAATCTAACCTCACACTTCTAGTTCTTATTTACTTTGCTGCTGTGCTCTTAGAAAGAGGGATTGGGTGGTCATAATTCTCCCTCTGACCTTTACATCTCTGAATATAAATAAGTATGTGATAGCATATGCCAGCTTCACACTGACCACAAAGTAATCCTTTCTCTGGGGTAAAAAAAAAAAAAACAAACAAAAACAAGACAGACATTTAAGCTTCACTACGAGCATAGCCAAAAGCAATGTATTTTTTATACTTCAGTACAAAGAACATTTTAAATTCTCCTCTAATTCTATGGAAGAATGCATTTCAAACCATTTTACAGAACTGGAGAGCAGGTCTGAAACAGCGAATGACATTATATAAACCCCTGCCATGCATACAGGAATACTTGGATCATCCTGACCCAGATTATGTTAAGAATCAGTTTCTGTTTCTTGTTAATGCAGCTTCAAGTCAAACCTTTAGAGTTGGTGGAGGGTCTACAAAGTCATTACCTTTTAAATATGGCCCCGGGCGTGTGGGTGCATATATATACACATGAAAGAGTGAAAGCAATATAAAGTTGTGAAAAATTTTGGTCCCGCTGCTCTGATCAAATATTTATGAAAGGGATATTATGCAACTATTTATTGTCCAGCACACTGTTTGTGTGCCTATACTTTAATACTCTGTAAGGCTTCTGCTATCTGGAATCAAGCACATGTACATTTTTAGATATTTGCTCTTAATAAAGGTATTATGTATGGAGTCTTTGATGTTTTGCAGGGGGGTTATTTTTTACAAATTATTTAAAATAGTGAATGGACTACAGAATAAGCTTGCGGTCAGTTCTTTCTGACCTACAGCATGCTTACAAATTAACCAACAGGAAAGTGGGCAGGAAGGCTAAGGGGATTAATTGATTACAGTGTCACAGCGAGCAGGTTAGCTCACACTGCAGTGGGTTCAGTCTGTCATTGTAAATGGGAGAGGAGAGAGAAACAAACAAGCAAAGATCAAAGCCAATCTGTTATAAAATGCTCCCTTGGTACTAACTTTTTTTTAAAACGGACGGCCTTCAGCAAAAGTTGAGTTTTTTCTTCCCATCTAATCTTCCTACTGAGGATAGAAAATTCTTCTGTGGTTCAAGATGAGGTTATTCTCTCTGTCTAGGACACAACAGAAGTCAGATGATCTCACAAGTCCCAAAATAATAACAAAAGCTGCTACCAGGCACCCACATGCTTTCACAGCTAATCCTTACCCTCTATTGAAATCAGGTTATGTGTAAATAAAGAAATCCAGACTTTATTAGGGTGTTTTTCCTATATTATAATCTCATTATGAACACACTAGTCAATAATATATTTTGAAGTGAAAAGCTGGGAAAAAAACTACCAATTTTTAACAGTTCTTTTTTCTGAGTTTGTTTTAGTGGCCACAGAGTTTAAAGGATGGAGACAGAGCAAAAGGAAAACCAAACTACTGAAACATTGGAACAGGCTGCCCAGAGAAGTGATTGAGTCACCGTCCCTGGAGGTATTTAAAAGATGTGTAGATGTGGTGCTCAATTACAAATTGATCAAATATCTGCTCAATTACATCATTTTATTCAAGAATTAACAACTTTTCACAATAACTGCAGCCCTCAGTGTGATTTCTATAACACAAGCTTGCTTCAGTTGCCTAAGCATAGGCACCTAGTTCTACTTGAGATGCTCTGTGGTACCTGAGACTCTGTACAGGGCCAGCAAATGCAAACTAGAACCTACAAAATACCTTTGCCTACGTAGAACAGCATAGCACCTAGAGGCCAGGCAGGATGCTCTAGGACATAACAAATTGTATTAGATACCTTTATTTAGGCAGCTTAATTAAGTCTTTACACTGTCCTTCTATCCCTGCACTGAGTAAGCTTCTGAAACCAAGACTCACTGTGCAAACTTGAAAGCTGCTATGTAAGATGGTATAGTACACCACATTTTTTGTTCTAAGTAANCCTCAGAGGGTGGGACCGCACTTCTCCAAAGCTGCAATTCCTTATCTTAAGTGACCATGAGAAGGAGCACAGTGTATGCACCCCGAAGAGAGGGCCCCACAGAGGATGGGACTGTGCTTCTATCTTAAGCGGTCATGCCAGCAGGGAAAGAGAGGCAACTTCCCAATGAACCCCCCCCCAAGCTCACTGACCGCTTCCAGAGAAGCCCAGGAACGTGAACTGCGCATGTCGAGACCACCAACTAACACACTATAAAAGAAGGAAGAACGAGTGCTCGGTGTGCACTCTCCAGAACTGGATCTCTACGCTGGCTGGACCAACGCTGGACCCAGGACCGGTGAAACCCTTTTCTTCTCTCTTTTTGCTTTTCTTTCTTTCTTTCTTCCTTTCTTTCTGTCTTTCTTCTTTCTTTCTTTCTTTCTTTTTCTTTCTTTCTTTCTTTCTCGCTCTTTTTCCTCTCTCTTTTCCACAGTCCCTACACCTCATCCTCTGAAACATAAACCATTGACCAAGTCTGAGACTAGGAGTGGATCTAGCTGCCCCTAGGCTCCTCTTTGAGAAGGAGTCCAGAAAGCAAGGGGGTCTGCTCTGAACCTCATGACTCAACGGGAGTGATCCCCTTCTGACACAGTTTCATGTTCCTTTCTCCACTTCTCTTTCTACACCTCTCTTCTCTTTTCAAACAGTGGCTTAATGACATGATGCAAGGTTCATATGATAAATTCACTTGTACTTGGGCAAGGTTAGCTAGGTTGAATAAATGTTGATTGTTGTTTGAACTCCCCTGGTGTCATTTCACCTTAATTCTGACAAAGGAAATCCACGAACCTGAGTCGCTACAAATTTGGGATGCGACACTATGGAAACATAACAACCCAGCTATGACTCTTTAATTCTAACCTTAATAAGTAATTGGGTTTTGTTTTACAAAAATTCTGGTGTTCAGGTAGCGTGTGAATTTGATGCTGTTTCATGCTCTTATAGCATTGCTTCTTTTTATTATAAAGTTCACAAGCTACATCATTCTTCTGATATAAGATCTAAATGTACTGAATAAAAATACACTAGCAACAAGAAATATTCTGGAAATGTAAATATGTGTTACTTTGGAGGAATTACTTTTGTGTCAGAAAAACACAAAACAAATTTATTTTAGTCATATGTTTAAGACGACTCTCACTCTCATTTTCAGACCACCCCTCTCCTGAATTCGTTTTGGTGTGAAAGAAAGTCAATATGGATATGCATCTACAGTCATTATTGAATAGAAATACCTCAAGCTGTGAAATTGTCTGCTGGTAAAAGCAGAAGCTGTAGAAAACATAGGTCACTGTAATCTGTTTATACCTTTTACTACAGTTTTTGAACTTTGCTAGGCAATCAAAATGAAACTGGAAGCTGTCATCTGGGTAACACCAATTTACCAGTTAGGAGGACAGATAAAAATTTGGTTGCCTTTAGGCCTAGTAAGTAAATTTATGGTAGGTTGTCAGTCTCCATGACAAAGTTTGGGGGTTTTCCATAAATTATTGCCTGGAGATGTGTTCCATATACATATATAGCTTTGATTTCTTATTATTTATTCTTATTTGTTGCTCTTATCTAGATAAGTTAATGTGCATAAGTGCAGAAACTCTTAATCTACTTTGGATAACGAATATTGATTTTTGTTATATAAAATTTATTAGCTACTGAATCTTTTTCTGTAAAAAAAAAAAATATTTAAAAACTAGAAAGCTATTCTGCTTTATTTATATCAAAGTAGTACTACAGGAAGGCTGGATTAGCCCAAAAGGTCCTTTCCAGACCAAAATGGTATTTTTAATCAGATAATCTGAAGTAAATTATTCAGTCCATTAGATTTGTCTATTTGTAGGCAGATGCATCTAAGTCACTCTGATTTACAAGCTAAAGAGAAAGAAAAAGAAAGCCTGTCATGCTGCTTGCATCCTTGGAGTTACGTATTTTGTTTTGGTTTTTCTCCTCAAGAATCAGACTCAAAGAGTAGACACTAAGCGTCTCCTGCATTTAGAACAACAGCTCCAATTTATAATTAAATTACTGCGGTTTAAGAAGTTGCTGCACTTCAGTTCAGCTGTGGTAACTGCCTCTGTGTATGATGTTATGTCCAGACTTCTGACAATTGGGAAAGGTATCAGAAGTGCTGTTGCTTTTACATTTGCCCAAACTCACCAAGTACACATAGGAAATCACTGCAGTGAGTTGCCATATGGTAAACTGTTAAACTACCAAAATTCAGCAAGTAGCCAGAGCTTTAATGCAATGAGAAGAATGCTGTTAAGAAGGCAGAGATAAACATAACACAGTTTTTATCATCTCTGTAAGACTGAAAGCCAGAAAAATCTAATTGAGAATACACTTTGTCTACAAGGTCAAACTAGTTAGATGAAAGATGAAGTATAGCATAATGACAGTCAGTGCCAATAAAAGTAGTAAGGCATAAAAAAAACACTTTAAACAGTATTAAGTTGCAAAGAAAGCAGAGTAGTATTTTCATTGCAATTCCTTTGTGGAATATTTATAGCATGATGACCCTACTCAAAATAAAAAATGCAAGTGACAAGGAAAAATGTTTTCTTGCATTTCAAATATGCTAAGAATACAGTAACAGACTGGTTTTACTAAACCAGGAAATTCTATTGTAATTTATATTTCTGTGGACTATGTTGTGGTTTAACCCCAGCCAGCAGCTAAGCACCACGCAGCTGCTCACTCACTCCTCCCCCCTCCCAGTGGGAAAGGGAGGAGAATCAAAAAAGCAAGTAAAACTCATGGGTTGAGATAAGAACAAATTAATAACTAAGGTAAAATAAAATATAACACTAACAATAATAATAAAATATAATAATAGTAATGAAAAGGAATATAACAACAAAAAAAAATCAAACGCAGACAAGACAGGTGTTGCACAATGCAATTGCTCCCCACCCACTGACCAATGCCTGAGCAGCGATCCGCCCCCACCGGCCAACTCCCCCCAGTTTATATACTAAGTATGACATTGTATGGTATGGAATATCAGGTCAGCTGTCCTGGCTGTGCTCCCTCCCAGCTTGTTGTGCACCTTCTTGCTGGCAGAGCATGGGAAACTGAAAAATCCTTAACTTAAGATAAATGCTACTTAGCAACAACTAAAGCATCAGTGTGTCATCAACATTATTCACACGCTAAATCCAAAGCACATCACTGTACCAGCTACTAGGAAGAAAATTAACTCTATCCCTGCTGAAACTATGACAACAATATGAAAGCACATTCAATCCCTTGCCTATGTGTAGAACATACATAGATTATCTTAAAACTTTGTGTGTTTCCTTTTCAAAGAGAATAAAACTATGACAATATGTGAAAAGAAGGTAAAGGGGTGGGGGTCGGGAGAGAATATTTGATCTTGTTTAATCTAATAATGTAGCAAAAAATCAGCCCACTTGCAAAAATTCTGATTATTTTATAGGATACAAGTAAGAATCTTTGGAGCAGATTTATAAACATGGGACACAAAAATTTTCACTGGAAGTGGTCCTCGAAAATAGGAATAGACCAAAAGCAAGAAAAGGGAAAAAAGTAGTCTGCCAAGTATGAATATTCTCAGATTCCTTGTGTCTTTGCAGAAAGCATTTAAAAATAAGTAGGTGGCCGGTCTGCAGCATGATCTGGAAGATGGTCTACTGCAACACAAAGCAGAGAGAGAGTTTCTTCTGCCATATAATATTCACTATAGCTAGCAAGTAATGCTGTCCATTGCTGGAGTTGAAAACAGACTTGAGTTTACAACGGATTGCAAGTATCTCATTAACTTTCAGTGGTATTAAAAAAAAAAAAAAAATCAGAAACCCCTTTGAAAACCCTGGTTGTGTTCAATGAAAGTTTCTATGGCTTGTAGCCCTACATAAATAAGTTGTAATTATGTACCCAAAGACTTGCAAAACTTCAGATTCACAACAGATAGTTAATATACTTAACACATATCTAACATTGGGTAACCATGCCCTGTGAAATACTGAAAATAGGAAAAACAATGATAATACCTTCCCTTTAGGTACATACTTCTCTCTTACTGAGCCTAACACCTTGCCTTACTTTAGCTACCTTTCAAAATACAGCACCCATGCACTGGATTTTTCCAAGAATTTCCAATAATTATGACTTACCATTGTGGCAGCAATTGCTTCCCACAGAAAATATAATGGCTAGTGACAGAAGTTGATGTTTCAACACAATGCAGAACATGTATATGAAGGGGGGTGGGGAGACAAAGACAAGACTGCTGTAGCAGGTTAGACATTGACCCAATAGATAGGGCAGAACACCATTAGTTGTTGTATTTATGTTGGTGGGTCAAGTATTCTCCAAGCAAATAAATTATTCTGCCATCTAGTAGGCCAGTGTTCTCTGAGATTCGTGTGTTTGCCTTATTTATATTACTTGAACTTATATAATTTCCTTCTCTAGAAAAGCTACTGGGCTGAGCAGAGCAACAGAAAAGCTAAGCTTACCCACAGAATTTCTCTTCTGTTCTATATGGGGAAGCATTGAGAGGCCTCCTGAATGGCTGACATCAGGCTCCCAAATTTTAATTCACAGGTGTTGACAGAAGAAAAAGAAGAATACATATTTAGATCTAAAAGGAAAAGTGTATGTCAAAGAACACTAACCAATGACAAAGCTTTTCATGAGGAAAACCTTGACAAACTAAAATAAGTATAGAGAATAAGAAGGCTTTGAGAAACTAGAAAATAAGGTAAGTCTGAATGTCACAGGAACTCAAACATCTTCTTTTATTATTACTAATGGAAAAATATAAAACAATCAGGCATTATGAATAGCATTAAAGTCCTATATGCATTAAATAATTTTTTTCCTCTGCCAATACCATGATATGTACAAAATATATTAATTGTTTTATAACTAAACTGACTCTGTGATCTCCAGTTTCTGAATCACCTCCCAATGTTTTCCAGTTATTTTATTTTCCGTTAGCATAACTATGTCCATCTATATGACTAAAGATAAATCAAATGTACGTTCTTAGCAATGACAATATTTGTTAGGTTGCTATTCATTTTATTATCTTGTCTCTTAAAGTTATTTTACATAAGTTTTTATGAATACCTTATTTTGTATAATAGAGTTATTTCTATTAAATATTTCCCAAAAAAAATCCATAAAAGCTCTGTATTTGCTTTGGCCTTAGGTTTTGAGGAGGGGAAAGGAATTAAAGTAATCCAGACTGTTATCCTTTCTCATTGTGTAGCTCGTCTATGTATAATAAGGCCCACATCTAGTAGTATTGTAACTTAGTCTGAGGAAGAATTGAGTGAAAATATGTCAGCTGTTCCATTAAAAAGAGACTTTTTTTTTTTTCTTCCCTTTTGCTTTAAAAGGCTTTGTACACCAGGTGCTTTGAGCTTCTTGTTGAAATATGCAGACTATTTGGAGATTAGTTTGTGATGAGGCTGCTTTCAGTATTTCCAGAAAAAGGGCTCACACTGAATCATAGTTGACTGTAACAGGTTTATTTAATTTTCAAAGCTACATCTATATAATGCAAAATTGGAATTTTAATTGTAACATTTCATTTTCCCTGTCATTTCTGCTTTGATTTAAGATGACAGGTACTTAAATATCTGGATTCATGAATTAATTATTTTTGTTGACTATTTAAAGTGATGTGTATGCGTATGCATTTGTGTGCATTAAAGAAAAAGATACAGTTATTGATAAACATCTGTTTGGGGAAGGAGGAAGGGTTTCGAATGCTTTTTTTTGCCACTCATTGGCCTGAATTATGCTATCAGCATATATAATTGGAGAATATGTAGAACACGATTCTATATCTTAACAGGTGTCAGGGTGGGGTTTTTTTAATCACTTTTTTCCCTTCCCTAAAGCTGTGACTCTGAAACAGACAAGTTTCTGTCAACATGTTTGGTTTTGTATCACTTTTTCTGTGTGTAGAGAGGCAGTTTAGTATATAAGCAATTAAATTAAAAAGTAACAGGATTCCTCATGGCCAATTTTCTAGTCTTTATCAAATGTCTTTTGAAACTCAGATCTTAACTTTAATTCACTGTTGCTTACGTCACAGTATGAGATGGCCAAAGGCTAGTTGTAGGTGTAGAAACATGGGCTTTTTTGAAAATCACACAACAGTGACAAAATATGAACACAATTCTAATGTCATGGTTCCAGGTTGGCTCATAAGTGGAAAGAGCCTATGCTCCCCTGATCAGACTTCACAAAAATGTGGGAGACTACAGAGTCATCAAATATGAAAGCAGTCTCAAATCCCTGAACTCAAATCTTTTGCCTCAAATAATATGCTAGCAATAGAGAGACCACTTATGTGACTTCTTTTGGATTACAAGAAAAATAAAACTTTTGCATCTTTTATGAGAATTCTCACTTACAGTATCTCAAAGCTGTCATAATACTCATGCCTACTACAAGATTAACCTCATTTAATAAAGAAGTTTAATATATAAGATTGGATACTAGAAACTAGGTAAATCTTTACAGATAAATATGTTGTAAAACAGCAACTGTGCATGTGGTGGTTTTACAATAGCTACTGAAACTCTCAGACTCATATATACAGGCTTCGTGATACTTACAACTATGCATGCCTAATATGTCGTTAACATATGTTTTCTTTTCATAGGGGGCTTGAATTCCTTCACAAAAAAAGCACATGTGATCTCATTTCTTGGTCACTGAGGACTGCATATTGTCAACTTTAATTTCTATATCAAGTGTTTTGTGTGATCAATTTCTTCCCGTGGTACTATCACTGCAGTGCTAGGATACAGCGTGCCTTTCCCTTCCAGTCTTCTGTTAGGTTCAAGGACAGCTCCATCATTAATATCCATACTCAGCTCTAATTCCAGAAATATCCAGAATCCCTTTTTGCCTGAATAAAAGTTACCACACTAATAGGATCTCATGAGAACTTATTAATTCTTGTTTGCATTACCTGATATGATCCTTCTGTCATTTCCTAGCAGTTGTGTCACTATCTCATTTAATTTAAGGTAATTTATGGAATTATCCTGCCTAAGAAGCAGACAGAAGCTGTTTTCTTACATTTTTTCATGTGCACTCTCTTCACTGGAATATATTCTTTTCATTGGAATATATTCTTTTCATATACCTTATATCAAATAAAACTTTTTTTTCTGTAGGGAATAGATCTCCATGCCATACATACAGACTTCTCAGAAGACAATAAATACACCTGCTGTGTTCTGATGCAGAATGATTGTAACAAGGGTGGCGGCTTTTATTTCCCACAGTACCAGCTGTTCCATCCTATAACTCATATGAAAAACTAGCATATTTTTTTAAGTTTTCTCGGTCTCTTTATTGTACTTACAAACAAAATCAAAGTCATGTGCTGCTTTTCCCTTTTGATTTCCCCCAGGAATTAGTTCCTGCTTAACATAATTCTTCATGCAATAATATCCCCAAATTATTCTTGCAATGCTTTAAGGTTATTTTTTACACTGGTCCATTTCTATCTGTAAATATATATTTGATAATGTAGATTTAACATTAGTGATTTTTAATTACAAATCTCACAACTTAACTAAAAATAAATTATGACATCTATCTGCCAAATGATAGCTTCATTGACATCTGATCTGTCCATCAGATGGTGGTGATGCATTGGTGAAAATCAACACTATCCAAGAAAAAATAACCTGGCCTTTTTCCTGGTTACTACTGAAAAGAAAAAAGGGAAGGAAAACCTCAGCACTCTTGTGTCCACTCAGAAAAACATCTCACTTTTAACAGTGTTTCCTCCTAAATAAAAGTGGCAACAGTCTGCCCCATTAAAAGTAACAGGATGACATTATATAGTGCTTCTTTCCTGCTTTTACGTCATCCTATTGTTCCTCACTGATGTTATTTACATACAGGGGAATTTAGTCTCCTTGTGACTAGTGATTTCTGTAAAAGTAGACATGGGTTAGTAATCTTTTTTTTTAAAGTTATTCCCTTCAACTTTCCAGCAAGTTTTTTAACATTTTGCTTAGTGCCATTGCAGGAGTAGATACCAAGAGTCTTTCCTACTTCTGCTGAAGGCTGTGGTAGTTCTGTCTGCAATGAAAGAGCGCTTAGGTGCTGTATGATTTGTCTTGAGTCTACCACTCATTGTGATCTACTGTTCAATATGATTCCTTGCTTCTGGTGATGTAAATGAAGAGAAGAAAATGTTTGAAATATTGATGTATTCTCTACCAAAATGAAGAACAAGAATGCATCTCAAGGTGGAGGAGAAATCGGTTCTGAAATCCAAATTCTATTAATAACTTTACTGAGAAGATTCTCGTAAATATGAAATTATTGTTATGTGTGATCCAAAGGTAGACAACTGTGGTGGGTTGAGCCTGGCTTGGCGCCAGGTGCCCACCAAAGCCATTCTATCACTCCCCTCTTCAGCTGGACAGGGGAGAGAAAATATAACAAAGGGCTCCTGGGTCAAGATAAGGACAGGGAGAGATCACTCACCAATTACTGTCACAGGCAAAACAAACTCAACTTGGGGAAAATGAATTTAGTATATTGCCAATCAACCAGAGTAGGGTAATGAGAAA
>VYZV01031985.1:9065-20069 GCA_013401275.1 Pandion haliaetus | reverse complement strand
AGACAGTCCTCCACAGACTTCTCCAACATGGGTCCTTCCCACGAGCTGCAGTCCTTCACGAACGGCTCCAACATGGGTACCTTCCATGGAGTGCAGTCTTTCAGGAGCAAACTGCTCCAGCGTGGGTCCCCTGCAGGGTCACAAGTCCTGCCAGAAAACCTGCTCCAGCGTGGGCTCCTCTCCACAGATCCACAGGTCCTGCCAGGAGCCTGCTCCAGCGAAGGTTTCCCACAGGGTCACAGCCTCCTTCGGGCATCCACCTGCTCTGGTGTGGGGTCCTCCACGGGCTGCAGGTGGATATCTGCTCCACCATGGACCTCCATGGACTGCAGGGGGACAGCCTGCCTCACCATAGTCTTTCCCATGGGCTGCAGGGGAATCTCTGCTCCAGCGCCTGGAGCACCTCCTCCCCCTCCTTCTTCACTGACCTTAGTGTCTGCAGGGTTGTTTCTCTTATGTGTTCTCACTCCTGTCTCCAGCTGCCGTTTCTGTGCCTCACAACTTTTTTTTTCCTTCTTAAATATATTATCCCAGAGGCACTACCACTATCGCTGATGGGCTCAGCCTTGGCCAGCAGCAGATATGCCTTGGAGCTGGCTGGTATTAGCTCTGTCAGACATAAGGGAAGATTCTAGCAGCTTCTCATCAGAAGCCACCCCTGCAAACCCACTCTCCACCCCGCTACCAAAACCTTGCCACAGAAACAAAATAGCTGAACAATTTTAAGGGAAAACTAGGAGCTGCACTCAGCCTTCTGCTGATGTCTTGATGTACTGGCATCCATGGAACTAAACACATTTTTGTTCTGCTTAAAGAATGGCTGTGTCCATTATGTTAGCTAGCATTAAAGCATGATGAAACCTCCCCAACCCTGGGAACGAGAGACCTCATTTGCCTGGGGTAACAGATAACAGAAATACAACAGCTATTGGAAAAGTTCAATAAACAGAAAGGATGGTTTGCCATTTGTTCTCGAAGACTGGCAGCCCCTACTCAAGTTGAAAACGGCATTTATACGTTCAACAGCTTAGTTCTCACACACTTAGAGCTTCAGCTGGAATCCAAAGAAAAAAGGACACTTAATGGGTATCGCAGATTAAAACATTAGTTTGTAAAAACAGATCTCTCTGTGGCTGACATTAGAATCTTTATATAGCTGCATTTTCCTTGGACCTGAGATTCTATACAATGTTTTAAATTTAAAGCACATGGAGACACTTAAAAACCAAAGGAAATATGGACATAGTTGCTTTTCACAAGTGTATGTGTTCTAACAGCATGATCCCATACTTATGTAGTCATAATCTTGCCATTGACTTTAAAGTCAACTGAATCAGATAATTCTTTCTGGAAATACCCTGGAAGTAAAACAGAAAGGAAAATTATTGTATTTGTTCATTTGCTATTTATTGGCTACCATTTTCCCATGTAATGACTCCAAGGAGAGCCAGTAGCTTGTTTGACAGAAATAATTGATTATATTGTGTCCCTTAGGGGTCAGTATTGGGTTCACTACTGTTCTTTATAAAGGACATATACAGTGGGAATCAGTGCACCCTCAGCAACTCTGTGGATGACATCAAGCTGAGTGGTGCAGTTGATATGCTTGAGGGAAGGGAGGCCGTACAGAGGGACCTTGAAATGCTCAAGAAGTATGCCTATGAAAACCTCATGAAGTTCAAAAAGACCAATTACAAGGTCCTGCACCTGGGTTGAGCAATCCCCAATATCAATACAGACTGTGGGATGAATTGATTGAGAGCAGCCCTGCAGAGAAGGACTTGGGGATACTGGTGAATGAAAAATTGGACATGAGCTGGCAATGTGCACTTGCAGCCCAGAAGACCAATGGTATCCTGGGCTGTATACAAGAACTGTGAGCAGCAGGTCGAGGGAGGTGATTCTTCCCCTCTACTCCTCTGAGACCCCAGCTGGATTACTGTGTTCAGCTCTGGGGCCCCCAGCACAAGAAAGTGATGCACCTGTTAGAGAGGGTCCAGAGGAGGGCCACAAAAATGATCAGAGGGATGGAACACCTCTCCTATGAAGACAGGCTGAGAAAGTTGGGGTTGTTCAGCCTGGAGAAGAGAAGGCTCTGGAGAGACCATATTGCAGCCTTTCAATACTTAAAGGGGGCTTATAAGAAAGATGAAGAGAGACTTTTTACCAGGGCCTGTAGTGGTCGGACAAGGGGCCATGGCCTTAACTAGAAAAGAGCAGGTTTAGTTTCAACATAAGGAAGAAATTTTTTACGATGAGGGTGGTGAGACACTGGGGCAGGTTGCCCAGAGACGTTATGGATGCCCCTATAAAAAAAACCCCTTTATATCCAATCAGAATTTCTGGTGTACTAATTTGTGTCTGTTTTTTTCATCCTATGTCTGTGCACCTGCTAGAGGTTAGAGTAACATTAGGTTTACCACATAAAAATCCTCCACAGGAAAAGAAAAAAATTACTTTGATGTTGAAACTTACCCAACAAAATAAATAACTTACAATCAGACAAAATTTCAGCTAAGTTACACTGCATCAATTCTTGCTCCTGTTCAACTACACGTAATTAGTGATCAGAAAAAAAATATTCATCATCTTGATTGCAATAATTTACTGTTCTTTTAATTATGTGACTGCAAAATTGTGGTTAAAGCGATCTACTTCAGAGGCTGTGGAAATTTTCTTATTGCATCTTTTTCTCATTTGATCATTTATTGATATGCCACTCACAAATTTAGTTAGTTCCATGTTGATTTTTGTGCATTTCTATTTGCATTAATTCTGTGTTTTCTGTTGAGCTATTAAAAATGTGTCAAAATGAAGTAATCTTAAAAAATACCTCAGAACATTAAAGGTAATGGAGGTGATAGCACACAACCTTAAGTTACAAGTTAAGTTGAAATGCAAGGAAATATTAACTAGACTGTAGAAAAATGTTCTGGCTAAAAATGCAATTATGTTCCGGGCTGGCATTACTGGGCAGTGGCAGCCATAGTCAGATGTTTAGAAGAATGCGATTAGGGAAACAGATTCCCTCATTTCCATATGATAGATGGAGTCTTCCTCTTCTGGGGTTTTAAGGGGCTGCATTTTTTTATATTTTTTACTTAGTAGTCTTTTTCTTGTAAGAAACTACAATTCCATACTTTGAATCATGGGTTTAATTATTTCTGCATTCATCAGCTCAGGTAAATCTGATCAAGTTATGAGCCTTTAAAATTTCTGAATTATATGCCTTATATTTAAATTTACAATGATTTCTTCAAATTTGTAACAGTGAGATATGGTTACATTGTTCATTTTAACTCCTACCAACTGGCATATAACTATCATATAAAAGATATCTTTGGAATAAATCATCGATTACTCTCTAAAGTACTGCACTTCTTGATTCATACTCTCTCCTGTTTCAGTCACAATAAAGTGTTCTTGTTGATTACATTGTCTAAACCATTTAAGATATGGGATTTTTTTTCTATTACAGTTTGGGTTTCTTAGGGTTTACACTTTGTAGGCTTGCAATTTTTACAACGTCTTAAGTGTAAAGTTCACATATCAACTGTTAACACCATCAATTGATATATCATACTACAATTTATTTTCTATTTCATGATCTTTGTAAAAATATCTTGAAAATCACTAGTGATTTTTTTATTTTGTTTTATTTTATTTCAGAAGAATGCAGTACATTTCAAAGTTAACTTTTTTTTTCTGATGAGAAGAAAAATATTACTTTATAATATGTCTAAAACTGTATTGAAAATCTTTATAACGAAGTTACAAAAATTAGTTTACTTCTACTTGGTACTCCCTAACAGAGGAACTGATAACAACTCTAAAATTGTTACTGTTTCCAGAATTATTCTCACATACTTAATTTATAAGCATTTTTATGTCAAAATAGATATTCATAATTTTAAAGTCAATAGACTGTGTTACAAAATCTTATGCTGTCCTTAGCCTTATCCTTTTTTCACTTGATTGGAAGCTAGCAAAGCCAAAGCTGCTTAACTATTTTAAGTATTTTTATTTTAAATATAACAGTAGATTAATAACCTTAAAGTCACCATGCAGGTAAAATTGCCTTTAAGATCAATCTTTTATCTGTTTGTGAAAGGTTTTCCAGGTTATAACCTCTGATAGAAGGAATAAAATCTAGTTCAAACCAATGACTTACTGACATTTTGTGAACTGTATCCAAAGTATTTTGAAACTATCAAAAGCAGCTAATGCTTTTATATTCTTCTCACTTGTACATTTTTTAATCTATTTCAAACAGAATTAGTTACTTAATTACAAAACTTAAACAGTGAATATTCATCTTAAATGATGAAAAACAGAACTACATTGCAAGATTTTAATAGGAAACATTTTTGATTACTGCAAATATGTTTCAAAATCAATTGCTTATAAGTTTTAGATATAAAATTATTCATTTTTATTTTCTTAGCCTTGAGAATTAAGAATGTAACTTGAGAATAAGTTATGTTAATTAGACTCCATTGAGGGGATTCAAAAGCAAAGTCTTAAAATATATTAGAAATTTTTCAGGTAATACCAATTATAGACATCCTAGTATACTTATGACGTCCTACATTTTCATCAGAGGACTATATTCTCTGGAAAAGTTGCCCAAATATTTGACAATGCCATGCTTTCATGTAGCTCTTGAATTCTTAACATTTGGAGAGCATCATCATGTCTTTGGTGTCAGTGCATGCTATAATCAGATGCTCAGGAAGATTGGTCCTGCAGGTGTGACTCCTTGCTGGTATAGGGCTACTTATCCATATTTTGTTCACCAAAAAAATCCTGAAAAACATCAAATGATAAACCAACACCAATACCCTAATTAGAGTATTCTTTTGATTAATATATCTTACAGCCAAAAATGTTATATTGGTATTAAATCTACCTTTTTGGTTTTGTTGTCATCTCTTAAAAAATCCCTGGACAAGTGACTTTATTCTNNNAAAAATAATACAGCATTTTATTTATCAATAACTGTAAATAAGTTAGTGGCAATTTACACCATGCAGAAGAAAATGTCATACAAATCTAAGGAGTTCATATAGTGACACAGTCCATCCTACTTTGATGGATTTTTCTAAGTCTATTAGTTATTCAGAGATGTCTTTAATAAAGAATTTGTGTCACATGCACAGTGACATTTATAATGTTTTTTTATCTTGGCAGAATATCAAGACCCCTTCCATTCTTGCTGATCCATTCAACTACTGTTTTCTCCATAACAACCTAATGAACCATCTTTCTCAGGTCTTCCATTTGATCTTGTAGTTTGAGAACATGTTTTGAAAAATATCATACTTAATATAATCTACATATGCACAGTCTTACCCATGTTTCCAGTCTTTGGAAAGGAATTTTTCAAATTGACATTTTGTATATGTCTTAGCAACATTCTACCAGTTTTCCTGAAAGACATGGAGGCAACTTCTCAATGACAGGTCTGATAAAGACATCTTAATACCCAACAAGGCCACTCTTTGAGTGGTACTGGTTACTGGTACTATTAGCTTTACAATCATATATCTTCAGAAAATGTTTACATCTTGAAGTATGCATTCTTAAAACCTTTCCAAAATATTTATAGCAGCAAGGAATCTGATGTACATGGATCAGTTCCAAAACCTGCTTTAATCACAATTTCAGGACTGTTTGAATCCCTAGCACTAATGAATATAAGTCATTCTCTTCTATGCAGACAATTTAATCAGCAGGCCATTCTTGTTTCTTTGACAACTATTCTAAATCTTCATACTTGCTGGTTTTTCATATGTATTAAGGTTTTTGTCTCATTCCCAGGTAGCATGTAGCTATTTTTCATTGCTATATTTTCCTGTCCAGCTTCTGTGACCAAATTCCAGCCACTCATATCATATACCTTTCCATAAACTCAATTGTCAGCTGAACAGGTTTGTTTACAGGAGTGAGGAAACATCCTGTTTGTTTGAGCTCCTCTTGTGAACTGGGACATCGCATATTTTAGCTCATTTGTCTGTTTTTCTAGAAAGGCACAACTGACAGATATTTCAGCTTAAAGGTCTGCTTGCTCTACTGGCAGCCTTTATGGTTTTTTATCTATTCAATCTTACAAAAATCTGCCCCATAAATCATCCACTTACAGTAGTAGAAAACAGAAATGCTTTCCCTTCTTAATCCTACCAGAATCTGTATTAAATTAACTCATTTTTTGTATTTGTTGCCCCTGTTAAATCTTAATTCTTCCAGTAGTTATAAATGATTTTTTGGGTGAAATACTTTCTTATCAATGATTTGCTAAGTTTAGATTACTGAGAGGAGGTATTTGGCATGTTGTGTTTCATACTAGCTTTTTCAAGAATACTACAGCAAATTAAGGGGTTTTTTCAATCTACAGTTAACATATTGTGTGGCTTTTGTGCCTTGACTGAATACCTCCTCTCCAGAGAAAAATCTAGGTGCCCAGTGTTAAACGTGAGGAGAGGCACAGAGAGGTTTGGGGTTCAGCCAGTAAACTTTGCTGGGACTTTTAGCTTGGGCTATCAAGGAGAGCAGTCAAGGGGAGGAAGAATGTAAGGAGCACAGGTAAAAAGAAGCAGTGGCACATGTGTTAGAGCTCTGCAGGTAGAGCAAGGAAACAGCAGTGCTAAGGAGTACTAAGGAAGAAGCAACATCAGCCCTAGGAGACAGAAAAAGAAAGAAAGGAAGCAGAAATTTGGGATGAGCTAGAAGGAGAAATCTGGTTTGGTTAAGCTGCAACAAAACCAAAAGCATTGCCTTAGACAAATTTGAACTTCATGGTTCTGCAAGAGAACAGAAGACATATGAAACTCTTGTCAAGCCCTACAGACAAACATACAGGTTTAGTAACTATAGTATGCTTACTTCTCCTTCATTCTCCTCCTATCCCTGATGGAATGTGACAAGAAGAGGAAAAGATTGACCAAAAATGAGGTAGGCTTAGATTTTCCACTCCCAAGTTATCAGGTTTAGAGAAAAGATACAGAGAAAAGCAAAAAAAAAAATGAGCAAAGGGACAGGGCAGCTGCTTTTCAAACAGGGACCTAAAGGCTGTTTGGTAATTTGAGAGGAGGATGCAGAGAGGGTATGTGATCAAGGTTTACAAAATCAGGAGGATAATGAATAAATGGAGTGAGAGATAGTTGTTCTCCAAATCTCGTCATACTTGTAAGGGTACGTGGAAGGAGAAAGTGTCTGCTCTTTCAAGGGTATCTGATCAAGGGCCTGCTCAATGCAAAAGGGGATAACAAGGAAAGGAGGAAGCCATAAACAAGAACATACAGACACAAACCTGGCTGACAAACGATAAGGGAGGCAGTAGTAAGAACAAAACCTGGTCAGTCACAATAATTGATAAGGGTATGTGAAATGTGGGAATGTTTATTCACTGAGACTATCTGATCATGGACCTTGTCAGAAGGGATACTGAGGAAAAGGGACAAAATACACAGAGGCACAAACATGACAGACAAAATTAATGGAGACAAAGACAAGTAACAAACCTTGTCAGACACACTAATTTTGGTGGGTTATCAAGAAACTGCAGGCTAACCAGGGCTTTGCAAGTGATAGATGTAAACCTGAGAGTTGTTGGAGGGGGCTCAGTGGAACTATGCAAACTGATGAGGGAACATGCAGGGGAAGGAAACTGGGAGGAACAAAGTGGGGAATAGAAAGAACAGAGTATAAAAGGGGACAGTTGTATTTAAAATGTGGCCGGTCAGTATGTTTGTCTGACAGAGCCCTGCACCTGATCAGTACAGTCTGTCCTGCCTTCTTATTAAATCCTTTCTAAAATATCTAAGTAATCTCACCCTATCCCATGTGTACATGTGCTGCAAGGACTAAGTACCAGCTACTGCTGGAGTGGACTAGATGCCAGCTATTGGAGTAAAACTGGAGGCGTAAGCAGATCTGACTTATACCAGTGCCAGCTACCAGAGTAGGTAGGGGTCTTGGCCCCAGCTGCTGGGGTGGGAGCAGTGTGTCCCAAAAAACAGCTACTAGGAGTGACTGGCATGAGGGAAGTGAGGGCCTCCGTGATGGTGGCTGGAGTGGGCCTGCAGGTCACAACCTGCGTGTCTGGTGCAGGCTGCTGCCAGGGTGAGTGTCTGTATCTTCCCAAAAGTAGGGCGGCGGGGTGGGGGGACAGACACATGTGTCCTTTACTAGCAAACCTCAAGCTGGACTGGGCAGCAAGGAGGAGGACCTCGGTTCAGGCAGAGGTATAAAGTGGGTAAAGGATATTTGAGGGGACCCACGAGCATGGGATGCCTGTGGGACGAGTGTTGTGTGCACTGTGTGTTTTCTAGTGAGCGCCAAGCTGGACCAGCCAGTGAACAGGAGACCTGTAGGGCAGGTGAAGGGGCCTGGGATCCAGGCAGGGGTACCAGGCAGACAGAGGGACTGTGCTGGTACTGAGGGGATCCAGGAACGAGCATGTACTTCAGAATCTAGAGAGTGTTGTGTGTGCGCCTGTGCTGGTGACCTTCTATCTCTCCCATCATGGAGGACAGGGGCTTGGCTGTCTGTGCTTATGGTTTATGTTGGTCCTATATATAGGTGCTGTTGGAGGCAGCACCTTGTCTGTCGCAGTCTGTGTGAGCAGCCATGACAGTGTCCTCTGTGCATGTGTGTGTGTTTGTGTGTGTGTCTGTGGGGTAGATATTCACCTCACTACTCATTGAACCTGCAATTAGGCAAGCAGCATCTGCATCCCTCAGCCTGGGCAAAGACATTGGGTCTTCAGGACCCTGGTCTTCAGGACCCCTGCTCCAGCAGCTAGGAGCTGCTGGAGGCGACCACTGTTCCTAACATCCTTTAACAATACTAAAATGAGGGACAATCAAGGAAACTAGTATGAGACCAGTTTAAAACCAAGAAAATAAAATAGACTTTAGGTTTGGGGTGGGGGAGGCTGCACAGAGGGTATTAAATTTCTCTACCTTATTGCCACAGTACATAGTGAACTCTGACAGTCCAGAGAGTCTCAGCAGTTTCAAAAGCAAAATAGGGAAATTAATGAGAAATGGTCTGTAAGGAAAAACTAAAACCCTGGGAAGGGATGTGCCCACTATCATCTGTAATATAAGAATTGTGGATGCTGGAGCAGCTGGAAAAGAAGGAACCACAAAGAGAGCCCAGACCCATGTGCTCCCCTAAATCACGTCTCTTATCAGTACTGTCTAAGACAGAATTTTGGGTTGGATAGACTTTCTATTTCTATGTTGTAAATAACTGTAAGAAGAGGTCAAAAGAAGCATTACTTTTTGTTCTTGGAGCACAGGTGGGGAAAAATTTCCTCCGGCAATTCTTGTTGGGCATATTTCTTTGTGATAATGATCCTGAATTAAAACAGTACTGCTCAAAAGGAACACATACAACACTATCAAGCTGGCTACTTGAGTTACTTTTTTCCAAAGAAACAAGAACATGTAGTACAAAGACACTTAAAATCACCTCAGGAATTTAATTCCCCTATCCCTAATTTCTAGTTTGAGTAGTAGATGAATATGAACAACTTTTAGTATAAGAAAAACTAAGCTGTGCAGAAAGTATGTGATACAGTAAGTTTTTTGAACATCAAGCAAAGAAACCCTACCTCTGTCTTTGGCCATATAATAAAATTATTTTTTCTGAACAAATTCTACCATACTCACCATTGCTTTCTTCCCAATAACTCTTTAAAAGCTTCACTTAATTACAGCAAAGGTAACTCTTTTCAACAATTTTCTTTTTATTCAATGATTTGTTCTGCTTTTATAAATTCACAATATGAGTGCACAGTATATCATAACCATTATCAACAAATGTTAACACTAGAAACTGCATCAGTAATACATACTTCAGCAGACAATAAAACACTGTGAGGTAAGGTAACTTGGTAAATCAACATCAGTGTAAGTATGACAATTTACACTATTTAAGGATTTTAAAATGTGTCTAAAACATATTTCTGTTTTCTGTTCAATTTTCTCCAGTTAACTCCCTCTGAAACCAGCCACATTTATCATTCTCCCCTGATTCCCTCCCTGTATTTCTAATTTCAGAACTCACTCTAACATACTCGCTGTCATAATTGGTACTCACCACTGCCTTGCTTCCCTATCTCCCATGAATGTTATTAAAAAGCTGGTTCCTCCATCAACTGGATTACTAGTGGTGATGTTCATCCATTCGTGGATTTGCAGATTTTGTATGCAGGGACTACTCGTAAGTGTTGAAACGACTCCACAAATTTTGTTAGTCCTTTCAATCTCATTGGTCCGCACAAACCTCAGGATACTTTTCACCACTGCTAAAACTCAGGGATAATTCAAAACACTGATTCAGTGAAATGTGTTATCAGTTTTAGAATCATAGAATCATAGAATCATTCAGGTTGGAAAAGACCTTTAAGATCATCGAGTCCAACCGCCACCCATGCCCATTAAACCATGCCCTGAAGTGCCTTGTCTACTTGCTTTCTGAATACCTCCAGGGATGGTGACTCAACCACTTTTGGGGAGATTGTATTTAACTACTTGTCCTAACTTTAAGGCATGCTTATGGTAACTACATATATAACAAGCCTGCAGGTACTCTTTAAATTGTTTTTTTTTTTACAATTGTCGTGGTTTCAGGTCAGCTCAGTCGGTAACAAAGCACCACGAAGCCGCTCACTCCCCCCCCCCCCCCTCGCCTGGCCACGTTGAGATGAGGAGAAAATCCAAAGGCAGGCTCGTGGGTCGAGACAAGGACTGGGAGGGATCACTCCCCACTTATGGTCACGGGCAAAAGACAGGCTCAACTTGGGGAAGAAACAAAATCAATTTAATTGACTACAAATCAAATAAAAAACCCAAGGATATTAGGAAGGAAAACCAAACCTCAGAACACCTTCCCCCTCCCCACCCCTCCCACCTCCCTGGCTCAGCTCCATTCCCGGTTCTTTCTACCTCCTCCCCCCGATGGCACAGGGGAACAGGGGATGGGGGTTGAGTCAGC
>VYZV01031984.1:106800-124518 GCA_013401275.1 Pandion haliaetus | reverse complement strand
TGGCTCTGCTCTGAGGCAGCCAGACGTGCACTAGCTTTGATTCAAAAGGCATTCAGATGCAGTCAGCCTAACAAGCGTGTTTGAACTCTCAGCAGTGTTCATTAGCTTATTGAGCACACCATCCTGCTACTTGCAACTGCACAGCTTCTGGTTTGCGGCTGTCTGGGTTTGGAGTATTAGCAGAAAGCATTTGTGTCTTCCTTAAAGATCCCTTCACCCTTGATACCCTGGGCTCATTCCAGCAAAATGAGTTTTAAGAGAAGAAAATGCAATGTTTTTCATCTAATGAAAAGGAATTGGGAGTCCTGTCTATAGCACAGGGGACTGAGCTAAGGTTTCCAAGGGCAGAAATCTGTTGTGGGGATTATATTGGATAAACAAACTTAGGTATGGAAAAATGAAAGTAAAATAAAGCTATCTTACAGTCTTCTAAACTCAGAAATAATGGACAGGAGCAGGTAGGTGGTGTTAATCCTAGGTAGCACTGAAGATACTGATGCTCAAATAATTTATCCTGATCTCATGTCCACATTCAAAAAGAAAAACTGTAAAATTATGAAAATGAGAAGTCACAAATACTAGACAAAATATTTATAGTGAGAAAAAATGGTTTTGGTCTCTTTGTCTTTTCAGAAAAAGCACGGGGCAAAACCCGATTGTAGAATTATATGTGAAAGACAAGAGGATACTGAATTATGAAAGGTTCTTTTTTATCTCCTGCAGAAAGGTATATCAACCACTTGAGTACCATACAAATGAAAGTATGACTGCCTCATACAGGTGGACCAGCTGAGATGATTTTAACCTAATGAACTCAGACTGGGTTTTTGGAGACTGTAAGGATACACTCATGTATATATACATTTGTAAGCAGTGAAGATGATTTAACTATGAGACAAATGAAAATAGAGGTCCTCTGTTTCTTTGGGCAGAATACCTGGGAGTAGGTGAAATGTAACACCTTTGGTACAGAAGAGTTCAAACTAAACTATCTAATGCTCCCTTCTACCTTTAATGTCCATGAATCTATGTATTCTTATGTTTGAAGAGCATATTAATGCATCTTTTACAACTAGCAGCATTTTTATGTTTTAGTGACCCAGTTATCCTGAATATGTTGTGTGTATGACCGTGTGCATTAGCATGATATAGTAGAAGTACTACAGCAATATCATGTATCCCAGATGTAATATTGCAACGTGTATTTGCATAAGCACTTTAACTATGGAACATAGTACATTTCCTTCCCTTATCAGCACAGATTTTCAGAATTTATTTATATGCAAGTCTACAGAGAATAAAAGAGTACTTCGGGTTCCATAAAAGTTATGCTTAATGACAATTTTGATTGCTGTGGTTTTCACCTTAAATTTAAGGTTTAAATGTTCAATGCATTTCTTTCAAACTTGTCAGTGGAGGATTTTATCTAAAGGTACTTAATATCCATTAATCAAATTGGCAGGATTTCACTTCTCATTTTTTCATCATGAATGTAACTAGCTTATTATTAGCCTGTTATTACTGTTGCTTGTTAATTACTGTTTGTTAATCAGCTTTTAACTGGATTACCAGTAAACTTTTCAATATTCCTGTATAGAAGAGGATCTAAATAGACTTTTCAGTTGCTTTAAAAATCATCTAAAAAGAACAGACTTTCCCATAGATCTACATAGAAATAGAACTATGTTGATAAATATATGTACTTGACTAAATACAAAGTTTTTTTAGTAAAAAAATGCTGTTTGCTTTGCTCAGCCTAAGGGGAAATGTCAGAAGGTCTGATATACAGAAAAAACCCTGCCACTCACCCAGTGAAAATTAGCTCTTTTGAAGTTGCTGCAGTTCAGGCACTCTTAAACTCGGGCATCTAAAAGAAAAAAGTAACTACGTTTTAAAACATTTTCTATTATATGAAAGTTCTTATTAGTGGAGTTTGTACTGATACTGACACACACATGATGAATATTAACAAACCACTAATAGAATAAATATCTAAAAAGCTAGTAAATACACAGTTTCTAAGCAACTTGGTCATGATGTTCCTCCCCAGGTTTCCATTCTAGATCTGTGTTCTGCATTCCTTTTACCTCACCATCACAATTTGTCATTGACTGTTCTGCAATGGTATTTGAATGGAGTTTTTGCCTAAGAGGCATAAGTTCAGACACCATATACTCATTTTTAGTACATTCTGTGATGAGAAAAGCCATATAAAAATCTGGTTTTTGTTTCCATTTTGACTGCGCAGTACAATTGCCAAAGTTCAGTCATTTTGGACATTTTGTGCTACACCTCTGTGCTACAGTTTCCTTATTTCCTGAATGCCTGTTACGATACCCTTCTTCACAAAGTATTCTAGGAAGACTTTAAATGAAAGGTGGAATACAAAATTATTTAAATCAGGAGAAAGGCTGAAAAGCTGCAGGGTAAAGCTGCCATTCAAAGGGAACTTCATAAGCTGGAAAAACCTCATGAAGCTCAATAGAGCCTTGTGCCTGGGATGCAGTAGCCCCATGCACTTGTGCAGTCT
This sequence comes from Pandion haliaetus, assembly GCA_013401275.1. Taxonomy (NCBI): domain Eukaryota; kingdom Metazoa; phylum Chordata; class Aves; order Accipitriformes; family Pandionidae; genus Pandion; species Pandion haliaetus. Next base: position 121,988 of record VYZV01031984.1, on the reverse strand, counting down.
GGTTGCTGATGAGGTGGAAAGCCATTTGGTTGTCTAGAGAGACTGGAATATGCATCCAACGTTTTGACTGGGCCAGGCCCTGAGCAACCCCATTCAACTCTGGAGTGGAATCTGACTTCACGGTTGAAGATTCTTGGAGTCAGGTACCAGATCAGACATCTCCAGAAGTCCCTTCTGAAAAAAAATAACCTGTGTCCCTATCTCAGCACAGTTTCTTTCAGCGTGGTTCCTGAAAGAACTACAGCAGTGCTCAAAATTTGAAACTGCATGAAGAAGTCACACATTCTCTCTCTTATATCCCTCTCAAATTAAAAAAAAAAAAAAAAAAAAAAGAAATATTACAGAGNNAAAAGGGTAATTTAGAGTGTAATAGAGTGTAAAAGGAAGTTATTTTCTGCTCATTTTATTGGTTTCTGATCTCTTAAAAACACATCTGAAAAGAATGTCTTTCTTCTATGATTAGACCTAAAATGCCACGAGACTACATAGCAGGTTGCTCTTTCTCAACTATAAATTTTATCACTACTACTTCCCAAGTTCTCTACTAAAAATGGACAGCTTGTGAAATACTTCAACCTGTCTGGCTTGTGACAGGTCTTCCTACAAAAATCTGAGTTATCCAAGTACACTCTGTAGCTGTCATGGCTAACTATCACTCCACAAACCTGACTTCTAAAGAAAAATCCTTTGGGAATCACAGAATAACAGCAACATTAGCCAAAAAGTCCACCTTTCTCTGGAAGAGCACACAAGTAGAATTTATTTCTGTGTCATAACTCGCAATTTGGAAAGAATGTTGCTTCCAATTTTATATGAATGACCAGGCTGCTACAACCATTAGAATATATCTATACATTTTTTTCAGGAAAACATAGGTAAAGATCAGACACTGTTTAAAAAAATAAAACGGAGCAGAGCCTTACTGCTAAGTTAGTTATTTAAGAGCTATTGATAATGACATAAATTGGGCATATGGGGTTTTTAATCTACTGCTAATAGTAATAATAATATTGATGATGATGATGAATACTCAAATACTATTATATTCTACCATTGCACTAGATATGCTGTATGGTTTGGACAACTTCACTGTGGAAAATCCAGGTTACACAAGAAAATATTGAATTTCTGTCAAGAAAATTGCTTACATAGTAATACACTTATTGACTTAATAAAAAAAATGCAAAATGGCTGTGCTTTGTAACACTTAGAAGATCATTAGATTTAGTATCTCTCTTCTGACATATTAACCTTTCTACAACCATGGCAATATATAAATGTTGGGGCTGGTTTTCTTTGGGTTTTCACTTTTAGTAAATGTAAGGTTAAACAACTTAAATTTGGGTTTCAACAAGCAGTTACATTTCGATTGTTGGTTATGATTTTAAGACTATGAAGATTTCAATGTGTGTTCCAGTATTTCTAAATTGCTGGAGCCTTAGAAATTAAATGGACTTTTCTTCATGGTTTCCCTTCAGTTTTCTCCATCTGTTTTTTTAAGTGCTCCAACTTCCATTAGGCTAAAGATTTTAAAGTACAGACTGCTTTTCTAGAGCTTCTGATGTCAAGTTTCTCCAGCGTCACATTAACAAATTACAGATATATATAATGTGCTTTCAAAATACATAAATCTGGCATTCCATGAGAGAGTTTTCTTGCCAGTACATTAATTAGGAAAATGTTCCTTATGACTATCTATTTAAATTACCAATGTTTAATTAGCTATTATTGCTGAATTAAGGATTGATTTCTCTTATTTGTATGTATTGGTCCAGGCTCTCACCCGTCGTAGCCAAGTTTGCTCAGATGAAAAGCGCGGTGCAAAGGTGACCTTGGATTCTGGCAATGCTCAATGCCAGCTGATCCAATGGTTAAAGGCCAGAGAAACACAAGAGTTGTTCCTACTCAGTTTAGTTGCCAACAGCAGATTGAGATTGTCCAGGTAGACCTATTGGCATTATGGAGAAAGGTTTTTCTTTTTTAAGAGTTATTATGAAAGTACTATGCCATCAAACTTTCTCCAAAGATACTTTTGCTGCAGAGCTGGCGTGCTGAAAATGCCTTTGTTGTGAGGGGGATTAAGCAGTACCAGTGTAGTCCGCTATTGGATCCGCTGACCTCTGCAATAAAAGTGTTCCCTATTTTTAGGAGTTGCCTCCAAGTCTACTGAAATAACTACACTTCTACAAGTGTTTGGATGCATACCTGTTGTTTATTTGGAAATAAAACTGAATGGATCTATAGGCAAGATAATCTATATCTCTAAGGTTATGGATTAACAAAAATCGCATCACAAGTATTTCTTAAAACAAAAAAGACGCAGGAAAGATATAGAGATATTAAAAAGTTCAGTAACCTTCTGGTTCTCAGGTTAAAAACACAATTTATGGGGAAAACTGGCTGGAGTGAAATAAGAGCCAATTCTACAGAACAAAGACAAAAGGTTTCATTTTCTAAATCATGCTAAAGAACATATACTGAGATCATATTATTCTTTTGAGCTTCCAAATTCCCAGGCTAAGATTTTACTGCCCATAACATTAAGCAATCATTGAAGGGATTGCTGACTTCTGTCCAATCCTACAGTGCAGCAGAACATAGACCTAAACTCTCAATTCATAGTTGTCCATTTAACATTTCTGCTTTCGTCAAATTTGTGGTTTAGACATAATTAAGAAATAAAGTTACAAAAACAACGGATAACAGGCTGGCACTGTAACATTTCTTGCCAAGATGAAACCAAATACTGCAAAATAACACTCAAAAAGAGTCAGATGTTTGAATCTGTGCTTCGAACTTCTAGGACTTTAATGACTGAAGATGCTTAAGTAAAAAAAAAGGAGGGGAAGGGGAAGGAAAGAATTAATTTGTGCATACTTACCCAAGGTGATTGATATGCAGATAAAGAAAGTGTCATGGAATGATTTTTTGTCCTAGCCCCATCAGGAAAAAGCAAGGGCCTTTCATTTCCTGGTAGGAAAATAAAATTAGTTTCACCCAATAATGACCTTTCACTAGCTTAACTTCCCCTGAACCCTTTGGTATAATTATTTAAAGAAGGTGATAAATAAGGACAGTATCTAATACAACGAGGTCTATACACATCATCTTCCACGCCAACAAAATGATAATCATTATAAAGAACTTACTTGCGGTGCTCTGTATTCCCATGGTGGGAATATAAAAACTGCATAAATTGAACATTGGGTCTAAGCTGCAGCTTCTTCAGAAAGCAAATGGGACGAACGTCTTTACGGTACTTGGAGAACTGAAAGAGCTGTATAATCAATGGCTCCCCTCTTACGTTGCACATGATGAATGGAAAATAATAAACCAATAGATGTATCTGATGTTAGAATTCAGTATCCATCACTTCACAGGCTCACAGTCATTATTTGATCTACATAATTATACTGAACATTTCAATTAAACTAAGAATAATTACATAAGAAAATTATCTGAACGTCATTTCAAAAGAAGACTTGGCTACACTTAGAAAATATTTTTGCACGTCTGTCTTAAAAGTGTATGACAATGGAAGTATCATTACATCGAAGAATTACATGATTTGTCGTAAAAATAGGAATCTAATATATGCATGCATTGGTTTTAGATATTACAGCAGAGAATAAAGAAATACCTAGTTAAAAAGTGGTAAGTGATGCCCCCCTGAGAAAAAAATAAAATAAAGACTTTTGGGGGGTTGTTTTAAGGAATTGGTTCCCCTGCGCAGTTCACTACTAAGCTGTGGAAACAGTGGTACCAGCACAGCAGCAAGAGGGGCAGGGAGCAGTGGTTAGGGATAAGGACATTTAAGCCAGTATTGCTTTCAAAGAAATGTCCGTGGCACCCTTCTTCAGGGGGAGAATTCGGTCCTTGGGAAGAGTCCGTGCTCCTCATCTAAATTAGACGGCTGCTAAAAACCTCCTGTGCGTAGGCTGCACCGTGACCCCAACGCCTGTAAAAGCACCCTGGCTATGACCACTTTCACCCCTAATCTGATCCCTGAAAACCAAGCCTTAGAAGATGTGTAAAGTACTTATTCACTTCTGAACATGCTTTAAAGCTATCCCTTGGAGCAGATGGAGCTTGTTTTGTAATCTCTTTACAGCAGCTGAGCGACAAAAAAATATACTGCAGTGCAGTCCAGAGTCCGTGCCTCCCTTTAAGTTATTTGAAATATTACCAAAATTACTTTTTTGTCTAATAGAGGCACCCTTTCCTGTCAAAAGGGAGAGGTCGGGTTATTGGCAATGACATTTGATTAAATATTTGCTAATCCAATTTATTTTTCATTAATGGACGGATTTGTTAGTCCCTGCATCTCAGTGATAGCTCAAGAACTCAGCACTAGAAAATCTTTGATTATCCTTTTACAGATTTATAAATATTTTAGTGATCTAATCAAAGTAAAGGACAATGGCATATGATTTAGGTAAGTATTATAAAAAGAGCTGGTGAACAGCTAGTCTATCCCTGCACAATCTATTTTTGAGTACTTTTGAGTAAGAATGGATTCCTTAACTCAGTCTGTTTGGAAATAATTTATGAACAGAATAAGGACAGACATTCTTGAATATGTTAATTTTTGTAAGTTGTTTCCCCAGTTCTAATAAATGTTAAAAATAAAAATCTTTAGAAAACGTATCCCCATTTGAGCGTGCATTTCTCTCTGAGAAGAATCTGACACAATCTGGAAGCCCAGTTTTTTCTTGTTTTTACAGACACTGGGGCAACTGAAAGTGAAGAGTGAGGGAGAGAGAGGCTCTATACTATTCTATACTAAGAACGTAGTATTATAATATATATGAATTATATATATTATACATATTATAATAATAGCTCTATACTACCATTCTGTATTTTTTTTTATATTTAACATGTACTTGAAAGGACGAACAGAAGACTTGATGGTATACTTCGGTTACCACTTACTTGTTTCAACATAATATATGCTTTAGTTGATTTTACTTGCACTTTAGTTTTTTTATAGTAATTGCCTACTTATCCTGTTCTTGTGAGCTAATCAGGAGTAATTATTACATCTCTAATTGACCAACAATAACTACTGTATCTTGGTTTGTTAATTAAATGCTTGTTTAGGAGAATATTTAATTTGCTGTAGTAACTTTTTTTTCCTTGGCGAGCAAGTCAACGTAACTTTATTATTATTCTGCCCGTATAAGGCAGTGCATGCAAAGCCCCTAAGAAGATTATGTGTAACACCTTATATCTACCATAAAAGGGCTCAGCTGAAGCTTATGTTATTGTTAAACATCTTGTAAAAGGAATCTGTGACACAGTTTCAGTTACGACATGGAAAGCATTCCAGCCCAGGAATAACTCAAGAAAATAAGGTGATTTTCCCCACAGATAATATGTTGGGGACCTTGTTTCAGGCTAAGTCCCAGCTTACACGGTCTTTAATGAGATCCCAAAGAAAAGGTCGTATCGTCGAAGTCACGGCTCTTTGTTCACAATGCAATGGCGACAGTTATCATGAGTCAGCAGTGTCCTCAGGCCCCCAGGAACAAGTAAGGGCCTTCAGTCATCTGGGAAGCTGGACTGAAGCAGAGGAGGGAACCAGGAGACCCCCATGGCCACTCTTCCAGCACACAAGCTCTGCAACAGCGCTGGTGCTGCCGCCACGCAGAGCAGAAGCAAGAGCGGCAATGACGTACGATAATCTCTGGGGAGATGGTCTGAAGCGGCTCACAGAGGGGAGCCCTCATGCCCACCTCAGAGCAGCGTGTGGGAAGTCAGCAGGCAGCCCCAGGTGCAGCACCAGCGAATGACGTGATTTCACGTTCAGTTCCTACAGCTACCACTTCTTGCCACAGACGCGACGCTGACTCGGCGTGGCTTAGTCCTCAGATTTAGTAAATCTGTGTGTAGGGACGAACAGATTAGTTCCTAACCACATCTTAGTGTAATTTAGTTTCATGAGCTACACACGTTAACGCCAAAGTTAAAGACTTGCGTAAGAAACAAGAAACTAGAATTCACATAGTGCTGACTCAGTCAACTGAAGACTGCGTAGTTTCTTTGTTTAAGTGCTTGCTCTACGGTTAAAGGTCCGCATTTGCTTCTGTTACTTCAGAGTTCCTAAAAAAGCACACTCTCTTGTCATTCCACAATGCAATGCATTTTATGTAAGTTCATGAACCAATACAACATCCACAAACTCAGTCTGTTGATGAAAACGAAGAGGTCAATAGGCGTTCCGGACTCCACAAAGCATAAGCTGAGAGCTACAGAACTACAAATTAAAGTTCTTCATTTTCTCCCCCCAGTCAATTATTATTAATGATGTAAAAGAGTCGGGAGTGGAATGTTTACCTTAGTCTTATAATATTTGGGGGGCGGGGGGGAAACTTCTTTAATACATCCAAGGGTTTTTTTTCAGTGAAGATGATCTTTCTGTGAAAAAGACAAGGACATTTCTTTCTTACAGAAACTTCTACAAATAAGTGTATTACAACAGAAAATACGGCCTAAGAAACATGCTTGGCACAAGGTTGCAAAGATTTAAATCATGTGATATGTAGCATAATAAATAAAATCTTTTTTTTCCAGAAAAAACCAAGCTGTTCCGCATGACCTTGGTCAAATCAGAATGTTTTTCACTCATAATAAACTACTGGTATTGTCTCCCGAGAGGCCACACCTTCATTATAAGCAGTGACCTTCATTTCCCTTTCATGAGCCTTGGACACACATGGGTCCCTTCGAATATAGTAATATTTTTTCTGCTATTCTGAAATGACTCCTTGTTTTCTCAAGCAAGATTGGAAGGTAATAGTCTGTAGTTCTTCGTAATTGCATATCCAGTGAAATTCTTTGGCCCTTATGCTTTGCACGTCACTTTTTAATCCATACCTTATTTAAAAGAGCGCGCCATTTTGGAATCAAAGATAAAGCAGTACCATTTCACCTCATGTGCGATGCTTCCATAGTTCAAGTTCTGGCACTGTACAGAGGTTATTTTTGTCTATTGATATGTCAAGTTTTGCTGCGTAAGGGCAGCTGTTTGGAATCTATCCAAGCTGTAGTAGTTGTAGCTGCTCATGTGCTTACAGGAGAGGGGACTGTTGTGTTTTATTTTACATATGTCCTTGGTCTTGAACGTTTGCTACCAGATTTGAACAGCTTGGCCTAGTCTTATCTGTAAAGGCAGAAGAGCATGAAGTCTGTTTCTGAAGGAAGACTTAAAAGGAAAATAAATCCAGGATCCTTCTAGCAGCGAGCATGGAATTAATTGGAATATTTAATAAAGCTTGTGTTGCTAAATATCATATTGAGTTGGAAACAGCTGGTTTGAATATGCAGAAGCTTTAAAAAAATACATGGGAAATTATATGTGATTGGGAGAGTGCTTCAAAGTGCTTTTTGGCATAACACAATTATTTGATACTAAGTAGGATTCAAAGTACAAACAATTAAAAAGGAAGCTGGAGAATTAAATGTGAGCTAAAGGGGTAGCAAATCCTCATAAATAAAGCAAAAGTTCACAATGCAGTGGTTTATCAGAATGAAGTAGATTAAATTCTCCGTATTTGGACTTTTTTTAACTTACTCAAGGAAAACCAAAACCATTGAGGACCTGCAGCTCAAACTAGGCTTACTAGAACATCTAATATGACTGCTTTAGAAGTTTTTCACTGAAAGTGGAAAACGTTTCTAGCATTCCCAAGCTGATTTTAAGATGTTGCAGAATCTGCTAGTGAATTCCACACCAAATTAAAGGTGACTGTGCCTCTCAGTGGCGGGCTTTATTCAAATCCTTGATTTTTTAAAAGAAATAATCAGAATGGGTTAACTGGGTTTATTAACTCAAGCATCAGTAGTTTTTACACACTGATACCTCTTAAGTTTCATAAACGTGTAAGTTATGAGCTAAATCTACAAAATTGTCCCTCCCCCTGCCACTCGGCCGATTAATATCTTACTCAATGTAAGGGTTCATGCTAATAAATGTATATTTAAGCAGGCATTGTATCTGAATAAAAGCAGTATCAATAGATCTAATATGAATAAACACCAGTTTCCCCACTTGTTCAATTCAGAGTGGCTGACTTGAACACAAAGCTGGAAAAAGGCTGGTGTGTAAATAGGCAACTTCGAAAGAGTATTCATAAAAATTTGGATTCAAAATATCCAGAAGAGCTTGTTTTCACGCTCAGGATATCAGTACATTTGAAGCTACACAACATGCAGACGCAGAATTGAAAGGCTGAAGGGAAAAATTGCTGTGATAGGTGCAAAGCAGCTATTTCTCATTTTATATTGAAATTCAAACCATGTGGGGCCTGAGTCCTTAGGCAATTTTTTGCATAGGAATTCATATAATGCTGTTATTATTTTTCCCTCCAATTGATGAAATAAGACCATGGAAGACATTATACTTTTAAATACTCCTTTCATATGTGGAAAAGATCAGAGAACACTGAACTCCTCCGGATCTGATTTTCTGCTGGAGCAGAGCAGAATTTCTGGCCAGCTCACTGCCGTACGAAGTATAACCATCTATTCACAAAGTATAATACTAACTCTAACAGTCCGTCTTGCAATAGACAGGTACAATGGTTTAGTAAAACCATCACGTTACCTAAGGGTCACCATAAGTACAAAGCATGGTGTCCTTTTAGAAATTATCCCATGCAATCAAAACATGTTGTCAAAGCAAAAAAATAATATACTCTTAACTGAGTGAGAGATAACTATAATACGTTGAACAAAATCTTCCTTTTTGCAAAACAAAATACTGGCATGGACTTAAAGAGAGATTTTCAAAAGCAATCACTGCCTAAACAAGCTAAGCAGATCCTTCTAGGCGAGTTTTTTACCACACTTACTTCAGAGATTCCCCACACCAAGCCTGATGAAAATCAAAGTAGTACTGTGCATTTCTGAACCAGCGCCATTTCAACCAGACCTGAAAATAAAGCTTGGCCCTTCATAATTAAATGTCTCTTTGACTAGAGATAAAGAGTACTCCGACTGTAAGCCTGAGAGCAGCCATAAACCCATGTATTTCCAAGGCTTGCACACATTCCATATTGTTTTAAAACACGTTTTCCACCAAATATAACAGATGGTTATTAGTAATCTGGTGGGAAAAAAAAGTTAAAAGATGCTTAAAAATTAAGATGAAGTAAAAAAATATTTTTGTAATTTAGTCTCTTGTTTCCTCTTCAATTTGTCATACATTAAACTATAATAAAAGAATAGAATGGTTTGAAAGTGCCATAAAGAAAGGAATTAAATAGGAAATAAATGGATGTGACAGAGCAGTATAGTTCATTTGCAAATTGGATCACAGTAGAGGTAGTAAATGTAACTATTATATATAATTGACTTACCGAGATGCAAGATTTGAGGCCCGAAGGGGTGCTAAGCTATTTACTCACGACTTATGGATTCATATAAATACCTCTGTTACTCAGTCCAGTGCCCAATTGTTTATCATCGCACTAGAATCTGGAGGACATCCAGTAACTTCACTAGAAACTATACAAGTGTACCTAAGGATGACGTCTGTGCAAATAGAAAGGTTATTTTCTCCCATGAAAAGAAACAGAATTTCAACGGTGTAGTACGCAGGTACATACATTTCGTAAGTATAGCGATGTTGGCATAAACTAAAACACAAGCAGTTTAGTGTGGTCTATAAACCAGTGTGGTTTTGACTGGGCAATTATAGTTATCCCTGGAAGAGTGTAGGAGTGTGGGCACTTTATTGTTTACATACTTTATTCCCCCCTCCTTTGCCCCATTTTTCATGGCTGAATTTTCTCAAATACTTGCCCAAATCCGTCCCAACCTCTCCTTATCTTGGTCACGTTTCTTTGTATCTTACCAAGTTCTACTGTGCTATCCCTATAGTATCGCATTTTACTGTACTGTTTGGAGAGGGCGGAGTGGGTCTGAACCCCGTGTTCAAAGCGAGGTGACATGGCAGCTGTATGTATAACGGCTCACAACGCTCTCTGCTTTATTCTCTTATTTTCTAAAAATATCTGGGGTTTTTGACCACAGAGGAAAATAAAGCTGCATTTTGTAAAACTCTTTCTTACAATACTCAGTAACAAGATTCTCAGCATAAGAGTTAATTCACTACTTACCATTATGTACGGTAAATTGCAATTATTTTTCTTCCTATGTTTACCTCGCTACATAGATCAACATGGATCTTGATCTGCTATTTTACCAACCAGTCCCTGAAAGCGCCTTCTGCACCTTTTTCATCATTACCCTTGCCTTCATTACCCTGAATAACTTAGCAAACTGTGTCACTTCACTGCTCATTCTCTTTTTCAGATCACTGATGAATACATCCCCGTTGGGACTCCATGGTGATTTTCTTCCAGCAAGAAAACTGACCGTTAACTCCTACTCTCCATATTATAAGCTGTTTCTGTGCGTGGTAAATGTGCAGAGTGGAAGGCTTCTTTATATACTTGCACCTTTTAAAAAATTATTCCATCTAACTTAGAATTATATCTAACACATAAATGATATTTTAATGATATAAATACATTCTTAGAAAGAGACTCAGCAATTACTCTTTTGAAAACGAACAATTTTTTTTCCTTACTGGAAGTAATTTAGGTTTGCCCTCTGTCACACCTTGACATTTTTGCTCAGCTTCTATTTTTTACGTATGTGAATCACTAGCTTTTCAATACCAAACTGTCATAGACTTGTATATTTTGAAAAGAAGCCAAGTTTCAGTATCATTCTACTACACATTCACCCTGAGGCATAATTGCTCTAATACACAATTTTCATCCTGCAATTTAAAGGAGAGTTACTGTGTCTTTTTGCCTTCCAGTAACTGTCATAGGATTTTCGGTATGCATTGGATAACATGAGCCCTTTGCTGTTCCCATGGAAATTAATAGTAACACTTCATACCCATTAAACTCTATCAGAGAAAAAAAATGGGATCTAGGTAATTAGGACCCACTTTTGTTTGGTCACTGGTTCATTTGAAATCAGGAGAACAGTTAGGAAAGCACAGGGTGGTCTGCAATGAGCTAAAATTTTCAGACAACAGAAATAAAGGTGAAATGCTCAGCGTCCCAGCCGGCGGGACCCGCGCTACTGCCGTCCCCTCACCACGGAGCCACGTCACGCCGTGCCAGTGGCAGTGCCGTGCTGAAGGAAAAGCGGCTCACCTGGGCCCCGAAGTGCCCTCGAGCGGTGATGCCTGAGGCGCAGCCGGGGGTAGGGGAAGACAGAGAGTAAGCAAACCCTGGTTTTGCAGCTAGGCTGAATGAGAACCTCACCTACTCCGGGGATGGGAGACCCGAGCAAAGGCAAACCGCCGCCTGGTTTTTCTAGTCTCCTGCGTGACCTGAGCGTTGCTCAGCACCACGACATTTGATTCAGAGCGTACCGAAGGACCAATCTAGGATACAGAGAAAAAGTAATGGGAATTCGCCATCCGTGTTCCTTTTCTTCAGGTTTCTTCTGCATCAGGTTTGCATGCCCACAGAGGTCCTTCTCTCAGGCGAGATTTAGGGCAGTTTTAACCCAGTTCGCTGCAACAGTGAAGCTAAGGATGTGACATTTTAAACGGGCTGTCATCATCTCTTGGTTGGCAAAATAAAATGCATTTAGTTAAAATAAAAATGTGGAAAAAGATTGTTTTTATTTTCCATAAAAATCCCCCAGTTTTCAAAGACTTGTAAAAGCTAAACATCACGTATGGGATTAATCATAGATTGCTGTAACTGCAAGTTTTTATTTAATAAAAGGAAGATGAATTTGCCAGATTTACCAGTAACTGAAAGATACAGAAAGTTCAGAATCAACCCAGTAGCAATACTGTGTGCTAGGAGGGCAGAAAGTAACATAAAAATGCAATGAGACTCAGTAAAATGAAGTTATTGACTTCTCAAAGGGATATAATTCAAATATCGATCACATACAGTGTATTCAGGAACTTACGAGACAACCCTCACACTAAGTGTTTTTAGGATTACTGCAAGTTTTCTCGATAGTGTAAGTTTTTTGTCTCCAAAGAAGGTAGTTTAAAGCTTTGTAGAAACACACAACTACACTGCCTTCTTGCTGTGAGTGAAAGATACAGCTCTAGTAGTGAACTGTAACTGCACCCCAGATAACTACATGTGTTTAGAACCCGGTCAGTTCTTGCAGTCTTCAATATATCCTTCAATTGCATTTCAATGAAGTCGTGCAGTATCATTTTCTAAAAATATGAATATCCAGTTATTTCTTCAACAGCATATTCCTTTATTTCATAACTTTTTCTAGAACCCAGCAAAACCAGAATCTAAGACATACTCTTTAAAATGAAATACAATCTTATGCACATTCTTTGCTAAAGTTAAAAAAATATTACATTTTTGTTTACTGTATACCTAGTGAGGCTCATCTTTGACTTAACAAGTACCTAAAAAAGAATAGAAGCAAGCAGGAAGGCATTAACTTGCCACCCTACCCGGCCCCAAACATAAGTTTTAAATACCCATCTCAATTCTTGCAGACCTTGTTTGTTCTCAACACAAACCACATATTCAGTTTTAAATTACTTATTCTTACAGTGTTCTTAACAAAAAGTGGCGCAAAGTACAGTTTTGTTCCAAATCTCTGAAGCAGAATAAAATAGCTTGTGCTAAAGAGTCCTAAAGGTTGGTATATAAGATCAATTTAATTCTTGATACTCAGCGCACTGTGATTCGAAGAATTTCAGATTTTTGGTTCTCCTTACGTTCCAGCTGTGCTTGGGATCCATGGAACTCTAAAATTTAGATACTAGTACTTATGTAGAAGATGTTCTGGGAAAGTTTACCATGAATGTTGACAAAAGATTGATGAAAGTCTGTAGGTATAAAATAGTGACCCAGATATCCTGAAAGAAGCATTGTATGGACATTGGATGGTCACTACAAAATCATGTAAAACCTACAAAGCTAATTAAAAAATCTGTTCAGTAGAAAAAGCAGCACAACAGAATAAGTAGCTATGAATAACCATTTTATTTTTACACCCTGTTGATGCTCTATGTACTAGCACGCACTCGGTAATTAAAATATTCCAAGGGCACATCTCTACCTGACCATCTCGCTTTTGCTCTCAGCAGTCTTGCCCTCCAATTTTTCATCCCTCTCGGTTTTCTTCACAGCAACGCATTGATCCTGCAAGCTGTAACTTGTCTATTACTGACTTCAAAAAAAATTCTACATTTTACAAGTCTGATTTTGTACTGAACAGGCCTAAAATAGCAGTGCATGTTATTAAAGTAAGCATAATTGTATACCCAAAATGTTCTGCCTGTTCTTCAAAATGCATTATACCTATCAAATAACTAGAGAAAAAGAAAAGAGCACATTCTCAGAACAACTTCTACATTGTCAGTTATCATAATGTTTTTACAGTTGTAGGAGACAAACCCACTAACCAGTAAGAAGGAAAATAATTTAAATAGCAATTACTACCACTGACACATTTCACAGATCTTTGCTATCCTTCCAGTTGCCAAGTACATGGACCTGTTTTGGTGCCCTGAGGTCAGTATTAGTTTTGATTTCTTTTTTACAAAATACCTATGACAATTGACGTACTTAGAAAGTTTGCAATATCATATGGAAAGGTATTTTCAAAACACTCACTTTTTAAAAAAGGGGAGCCAAAACATCAGAAAGACTTCCTGTATTTGACTATAATGAAAAGCAAGTGAGTTTTGATAAAGCAACTGAGTTGAAAAAAAATTATATAAGGGTAACTGTATATATTATACATGCACAGTAGGTCTGATAACTACAGAGATTACGTACACACACATAGGTTTTCATTCTTCTGAATCAATTAACGTACCTCAAACAAAGTCTGCTACAAAGATCAAACAATAAGATACTCTAATGAACTTTAAGATGTTTATAAGTAATAGGACATGTTAAGTGGGTTGAATACAATCTTTACTATTGCGTGCGTATGTAATAGCACTGGTGGATTTGAATAACGCTATGCAGAAATACAACAGAATGAGGTAGAAGATGGAAGCATATTGGGCAAATCTGTGAGCTATATGCATCTATTCCCAACACATTTGTAGTTATTCTGCTGCAGCTAACAAGGCAGAAAATCAAGAAAAATTCTGCTATGATTTGACTATTGTCAACCTCAACTAATACTACTGTAAACCAGGAACAGCAGTAAGTATAAAGTAAAAACAAATAATGCAATATAAAGTTGTAAACCTGTTTTTACATCAGTGGAGTTTTGTCAATAATTTCGGTGAGACTGACTTCACCAAAATGTTGCAATAGTAAGTTGGAAGGCAATACAAATATTTGCATGTGATTCCTTTTGACTTCCAGAAGTAAAGTAAGTTCAGCTCTTTCTGAACTTTATGGAATGTATGGTTCAAACCAAGCCTACACTCTATCACATGAGAAGGTTCTGATTGTCAAGAGCTTTATATTCAGCAGATGAGGCAGATATCATCTACTTGACATTTCATCAGCATCTCAGCCTAAGTGCAAAGAAGGAATCTCAGTCCCAGAGTGCTTCACAGGAAAGCTTTTTTTTTTTTTTATCTTATTTTTATTATTTTTATTTTAAACTAAGGTAAAGCTCATACGCACCTAACTTTGAAAAGACATGCAAAGTTTTAGTACAGCAAACATAAAAGAAGTGTCTTTCAGTTTTGTTTTGTTTCTAGGTGAGGGTAGGCAAATGTCAAGAAATCTCTTTAATTTTATATTCTAAAAAAGAATGATTTATGGGGAAGAGAAATCAAATTACTTACCTATAATAGGAGATTTTTGAAGGTAGTTCCCTGTTTCCCTAAAGGTAACACTGAAAGATCTGTGATGATTCATCAGTTTGTACTACAAAGTTAGGGGGCAGAAACTCCATTAATTATTCAACTATTAAGGAAAAGAAAGACAATGAAGGAAATTAAATGTAGGAAACGAAAAGAAAAATATTCACCTTTTCCTCACCTGTCAAAAATCCCCCAGAAGTTTCAAATGAGAAAAACAGGTGAGCTGAGCCTTCTGGAAGAAAAACTGCTAAATTCAGGGAAGGAAAGTTTTTAAAAAGTTGATGTCATTGCTTTGCATTCTTGGTCTCTTGTATGCAAGGCTGTTGGTGCCCAACAGAACCAGCCAGGCGTTTCCATCTTTTAGCATGTAAATACAGGTATAAATCTGACC
>VYZV01031984.1:43495-106779 GCA_013401275.1 Pandion haliaetus | reverse complement strand
ACAGGTATAAATCTGACCGTTCGCATAACTGAGCTTGAAGGACTACCAAAAGTTTCCGGCGGTTTAGTGTACTGAACAGCCCAGTACTGCAGGCTGAGGCTTCAAGCTTTCAGTGTAAACGACAGCTTCAGCTCACGTAATTTAGCAGCCTTCCGTTCACCTCAGTGGAGCAAAATTTATTTACTAAGTACTACCCCTTAGATGTTAGTGACCACCTATGTACAGCAGAAGGATGTTGTGGGCACACAGCAAATGAATGTGCACACGTGATCCTAGAGGTAAGGATCACAAACCCACAATGTCGAAATCTAAATGCCTGTTCAGAAGCACCCAGCTGGGAAAGGTTGAAAGCACAGGGAAGAGAGAAAATGCAGGTACACGTCAACACTGAAAGAAGAGTCTCATGATTTCTAATTTATTGAGCACTGAATTAGGATTTGAATATAAAAGAAAGGACTTTTAAAGATTAACTAAGACAGTTTCAAGCAAATTTAAGAGAATGTTATTTTATGGAAGGTCTGATGGTGTTCCTACCCTGAAGAACCTGGTGGAGTTCCTTAATTCCTGGGCATATATTGAAACCGAAATGGGGAAACAAAATCCTTATCATTTGCTGTCAAAAAGTCTACAGATAAGCTTTGAGGGATCACTTCTCAGATACAATGACTCTGCATAAACCTGTCTTGTATACACACTCTGTCTTAACTTACGTCTTTCTGTCTTTAATGCGTCCAACATAATGCAGCTGAACATCTGCTTGAATGCTCCGTAATTTTAATTGATTATCACAGATGGTTAAAAGGAAGGTATAACGATTGCACATCTCGAGAGAACATGATCTATATTTGTTTACATCTGTAGAATTAGCTTGTCCGAAAGGAACTGTTAAAAACAGTCTAATAAAACCATAAGATCAGTTCCTAGAAGTGATAGTTAAATCAATAACATGTGCAACCTATTATTCTGGTTGACATAAGCCTTGAGTAGTCTGTCAGCAGAAGGTTATGCTATGAAACATAATTAAAGAAAGATAAAATTGATTATATATCTACATCTTGAAACTGGAAAGGTATTTCTGATTATTGAAATATTGAAGTGTTTATCTTCTCTTTGCACCAAATCTCTTTTGCAATTTTAATGTATTACTCCTAAATTTGCTTTTATTATAAGAATGTATTTTTCCACTCTAAGAAGTGGTTATGAATAGGTAACTGTTATTCTTTGAAAATACCAGTTTGAAATGTATAGTAATGAAATTAATGCTTCCTAACATATTTCTGTGCTCATTTTATTGTACATCTAGAAGAGCTTTACATACAAATTAAAACTGTATAATTATTGTAATTGCTATTTTAATTTTTATTTAAGATAGTTTTCCCCTAAAGTTTACAGGACAACAAGAACAAGGCAAGTATCTTGCTTTCATATAAGTCTCTGGAATGATTTGGATTATAATGGGTCCTGAATAAGAGAGAATCCCTACAGTGTTACATCTGACAACGCCTTTATATAGATCTACGTAAGATGTCATTGTGCAAAGCCTATTTATTTTTCTTTTTGTAGAAAAGAAAGTCATTTTATAGGTCTTTATGCAGACATCAGGGTTAGATGATCTGAGAACTAGTTTCAGATGTACCTCTGAAGATACTGTGCAGCTTTAAATAGGTCAGTTAACTATTGTAGAGTTCAGTTTGCCTTTCTGTGAAAAGAGAATAAGGTAGATAAAGACATAATAATACAGTACAATAATATTTATATTTTCACCGGTGTTGCAAGGCTTGCTTATAAAGTATGACTCAGTTACAATAAAGTTATGTGGCCACTGTTACAAAACTATGATTAATCTATGGCTATAATGAAAAAACTACTGTATCTCATTCTCTTTTTATTATATATTCTTTATAATAGTGTAACTTCAAAGATTTCCGTGCAAAGACATAGTACTTATGCACCCTGACAGAAGAATAGAGCTCGTTCTATATCATTCCCACCTGATGCTTCTTCTCTGCATAATTTTGTTTGTTGGGAGAAGTCTTAAACCGATCAGAATGTAATCATTATTCAGCATTATAATCAAGATTCAGCTTTGTGTAGGAAGCTTGTCTAATTCAATCTTTTTGATAGCTATTTTAAACTGCTTTTTCACACTAAATGAAGAGAGCGGTATTTCAGTGAGCCGCAGCAGTTCTATCATTTCAACTGCATCGGAGTGGTTAATAGTATACATCGCACAAGACTGGGGTAGGGAAGTAGAGCTAACAAATGTTTCCTGGTTTCTCATTTTCCTTCACCCATTTATACCACACTGATAGCCAAAACTAGCGGTTGAAGAAAATAAAGCATCGTGCACAAATTCTGGCAGGCAGTCAGCCTATGAATTTCAGAGCTGTCAAGGCTGCATGTTTCAATCAGTTTTGACATCTCTTGGCATTTCTCTTCAAATTCTGCTTTCTATAAATAATTCCCTTACTTAGGTGTTATTTCTAGTTCATTTCTGAACATATAGCAAGAATGCTTCTCACCTCTTACTATGGCTTTTCTTTGTCTTCACTTTGGAAACCTACATGAACAAGAATTAAAACTTACTTGGTGTTAAAATAGTCTAGTACGCTTGGATTATGGAACGTATGCTGCATTTTAAATTAAATTTGGAATCCTGACACTGAGATCTTGGAGAAACTACCAGCACCGGATGACGGAATGTATGTTGCATTTTAAATTTAATTTTGGAATTCTCACACTGAGATCTTGGAGAAATTACCAGCATCCCCTTTTCTTATTTGAGATAGTCCGAATTCCCTCTCAGCACATTGATTGAATTGGCAAATTAACAGTCTCCGTCACAGCAGGAGAGCCTAGGGAATGGGTCAGATCCCCCTTCCATACTTTCCCCATTGGCTCAGAGAGAAACAAGCTATGGTATGATTTCCTTGCACACCCATTCACCTCTACTGGCACTTTTGTAGGTTGTAGGGGGTGCAGGGAAGAGCAGCCAGTGCTTTTCCCATACAGCTCCTTCAAGAGACCACATATTAGCCTAAAGGAGGGGAGGCAGCTCAGCAAGGCCACTTCGTGCCCTCACGCCTGGTATTTCACTTGACCTGAGCTCTACAAGGCTCTGGGGGCCTCTGGAGAAAAAGTCCACCGAATGATCTCCTAGGACACGGTGGCCGTTTAACCTCTTTTTTTTCCCCTCAGATATTTGTACCTTCCTGACGTCTTCTGCTTTCTGAACTACAGAGAGATGACAGGAATGGGTGGTTCTGTAGGAAGCGTTCCTTAGCATAGCCGCTTCCATTACCAGGTGTACATCAGGCGATCACCAGGCTCTTCAGCTTCCTTTCCGGGAATTGTCCTGACCAAGAGGGCGTTTCAGTCTCTCAGTGAGGGTGGAAATATTCTGTGGCTTGAAATATTTCTGAGATGTTCACCTTCAGGTGTGATGCTGTGGTGAGTGGGAATAACAGCCATCCCTTTTGGTACCAAAAAGAATGGAATAAGATAACTGCCCCAGGGAACCAGCAAGTGGTGGTCCTGATGAATCTTGAAGAGGACTATTTAATGGGACTATCTATTTAAGCCTCTAAGAGGAGTAAACTTCATAAAGATAATTAAAGGCTTTTCACACGGTTCTCTGAGCTCAAATCTTTTCTAGCAAACTTGGGGTCTTTTGCTGTTGGTTTGNGGTTTTTTTTTTTTTTTTTTGAAGATTGCAGGTTTGAATGATAAAGCCACCTCTGTTATTTTCCACGTTCCAGGTCATTTTACGTAACTAAAGAAAACTTGTAAATGGAATGGACAAATCATGCAATAAAATGGATTACAAGCTAAACCAAACTGAAATTTCCTGATAGAGAACCATCAACAGACCCTTATGAGGTCCATATATTGACAAAGGCTCTTCTGTATTTTCATCAGTAACTCAGATTACAATATAATTACCAGCAACTCTGCCACATCTACAAAAGTTTTTAAGGGTAATAAGCAATTAAAAGAACCATTTAAGAATGATCAGATTACCTGGATGCCAGTAAGTAAGCTTTAATACAGAAAAATTCAGTGCAAGATGTATGTGAAGAAAACATTCAAGCTATGACAAAAGACCCTTTCTGAGAAAAAAGGATTTAAGAGTCATCAACTATAAGCACATCAGCATATAAGCTTGCCACTGCTAAAGGTCTAATGAAGTCTTTGGGTATACAAAAAAAAGGAGAAATTAACACTGAAGAATGTATGCACAGTGCTAATAAGACCTGTATTAAACCCCTAGCATCTGTGTCTTGTTTTGAATGATACAAGCAGTTCCAAATGACTGTAGAAAAACAAAAGGAATCCAGCAAAGGAAAAAAAATAAAAAATCCAGACCTCATTCTCCTTCCAGTGCAAGAGTTAAAGCAACTCAGCTTTTTTGTCTTGAAGAAAAGGAAGCAATCATCCTGTGTTAGACAGTCATGGAAAAATGCTTGAGCTTAGAATAGGGAGAATGTATGGAAAAAGCTTCACAACTTTGCTGAGAAAAGCACAGAAAGCTCTGAATATTAGAAACTGACTTCCCATGAGCCTTGCAAACAATCTACCATTTCTGGTTTAGCCAAAATATGTCCCTAAAAGTTCACTTGAAGACGTCAACTGAAATATCCCTGATAAGAGTTATTTCAGTAATTAATTACATCCCATGTTATAAACATATTTTATTTTTCGTCTGAAACTTGATTCAACTTTCCATCCCTAGAATTTCTTGTGAGCTAGTGTGCTAATTGAAACATCATCAAAAACCTTCTTGAGTGGGTACTAGAAGAGTATGCTTCCTAGTATTTCTTTCCTACTGAAAAGCAGGTATTTTTAACTTCAAATCATACCTGCAGTTCTTTCTTGAACTCATTTTAAAAATACAGTGAAACTTGACCCAACAATTGATAATGCTCTCATGAATGTTGCATACAGTAGAATAGTAAATATCTACTTTTATGCCTTATTCTCCTGAGTTTCCATCCAGGAATCCTATCTTACAATTTTAAAAAAGGAGCCTGTTTTGAACCTGTGATGCTATATGTCTCCTCAGTAAGTGTGGCTTATATTCTTGTTTCAAGAGAAATATCGATCCATATACATATAACACCACTTTGGAAATATGGAAAATTTAATGACCTACACAATTCTGTAAAAACTACCTGTCTCATCAGTTTACCTCTGCAAAACTACAGTTCTCTGTAAAATTTAGTACTTTGCTTTAATGTCGTGGCCCAGAGAAAGCCTGCCAGCCCAGTGCAGCCAAATGCTCTTTTCATTCAGAACAATACCGATTTGGCCTATGACTTCATTCTGTAGACATAGATATTGGCTAGTGGTGGGCCAAGAACAGGTAACTGTAGAAACTGTTAGAAATTCTCCCAGCAGATGATTTCCTATGTACAATTACTTTTTAAGATCTATCACTCTGTATTACAGATACCTGCTATTTAGCACTATCAGGAGGGAAAAAGAAATGCACTTACTTGAAGCTGTAAAACATATGTCCTTGCTAATCCACACCAATGGGGACTGTATGCCGTTCTGCTCAAGCTATACCGTGATTCAGAGCTGAAAAAAACCAGCAAATACATAATCTGTAACACAAATCTAGAATTTGTGGTTACCATATTTATTTTCAACTATTGATCTCTTGCCTATTTGTGGAGCTGGGACTATGAGACTCTGCAGAATACTTCCTGAGGGGCCAAATCATTGTCATTAGAATTAGCAGGTAAAGATCTTTTCCTTATTGTAACAAAACAAAACAAAACGAAACAAAAAAAAAAAAGAGAAAGAAAATAAAGTGCTAAAAGCTTTTTGCCTTTTTTTTTGCCCCCAAATGGCTCGAATTCTTTTAGCCACCTTGGTTTAGAAACCTTTTCTTCCTCATCAGTTTGCCTCTGTAGATTTTTCACTGCTGGCAATTAGCAAGCAGAAGAAATCCTGCTGAGGAGAGCAAGTTAAAAGGGGACTTAAGAATGACTGTGCCTGGGAAACAAGCAGCCAATCTGGAGCAGCAGACTTCCAAATTTCAAATACACACATTACAGAGATGAACAGCCAGAGCAACCTCTCTTCTTAATTCCTTTTAGTTGGGTCTCCAATCTGCTCACAACAGTATTTAGTCCAAAACTTAGTCCACTTCAATGGGCTTGGAAAGGAAATTACTAAGATTCCAGCATTCATTGTACCCCCAAAAAAGAACAATTTAGATAATGGCTTGCTACGTCTGGATAATAACCAAATGGCACTTTTCACATCCAAACCGTTTCAGTCTGGCATCTTCCAGGAAGCCCTGATGTCTACAGATGAAAACTGCATTTACACAGGGGGAAGCTCTTCCTGCTGCCCAGCTTTCATCTGCAACACGAAGAAACTGAAGACATTTTCAGTGATTTCAGTAAATCAGTGTAGTCAGTCTTATGTGCCATATTTATGAGGAGGAAAATAATCTTACAACTATGGATCAGCTTGAGATCTTCCTTCAGGTCATAAAAGCTGTATAAATACAAGGCATTGGAGGGAAAATGTTCCCCAAGTGCAATTCTATTACAGCTGCTGTTGCAGAAAATGTATTTTTGAACTTTCAAAGATCTTCTCAGTCTCCCTATTGACAAAGCCTGCATCATATTTTAACAGTGTGAATAAATGACAATGACTTTAGGTAAATTATCTTAAAAACATTGTCAGAACACTGTTAAATAAAAGATAGCTTTTCAAACAGAATGTAAAATGTCACGTAATATATTATCATTAAATGACCTTTTTTTCAGGGAAAGTAAAACCAAAGATGCAAAACTCTCTCTAGGAATATTCACTTCTCACAAGCAAAATCTGAAAATACAGAGCACATTTCAAAACTCAATTAATTTCCAGCATCAAAAAACTGAACGTACTTCTTCAAGATGTGTGGTTCTTTTTGGTTTGGCTCTAAACTATCAAATAACAAGACCTATGAAGAATTATGCATACGGAAGAGCGAGATAAGAGAGTTTTTTACCAGTTTTTTTAAAATAAACTAAACAAAAAGAAAACTATCCAAATAACATAGAAACACACTTTGTAGTTGCTCCAGCAGGCTGGCGTCTATCACTGCAATTGTGGTTTCGCACACACGTTCCCGCCTGCTTTCCCGTTTTGAACAGTTTCTTGCCTCCCACAGTACTGCAATCTTCTACCCCAACCAGATCAAGAGACAATCAGAGTGAGACCATTTGGTCATCACGCTTAACTGTCATGCAGTTTGGAATGATTTCTCAACAGAAATTTTCTAGTAACTCCAATGTTTTATAAAGGACATAAAGATGGTACCAAATTAGAAATATGTAGAGTTGGTCCTGAATTACTTAGTTTCTGATCTGAATTTTCATCATGTTCAGAGATAATTCCATCCAGTGCTTTGATTTTGGAATTCTTCACAATTTGTTTAGGCAAAAGTACATTTCTGAACAAGATTTCCCAGTCTATATAAAATTCTGTTAATAGTTCATTCAGTGTTGACATTTTGGTTGAAATCCTTGGCCCTTACCAAGTGAGGGGGAGTTTTTCCGATCAGTATCAGCAGGGCCAGGATTATTCTTCTTCAGATCTAATTAGCATTGCTCACTTTATTTGTCCCATAATATTGTCATATTATCCATTTTCAACAGATGAGATTGCATATATGTACTGGTGTACATATAAACCTACAAACCTCCATCCAGTCATTTAATCTTTTCCTGTCTTTGAAGTAAAATCACCAACATAAATCAGGGTAACTCTGTCTTATTATCTGGTCCACTGACAAGGTGCTGGTGAAGAGACAAAAAAAGGTGCTTCTCACTAAAAGAAAGGATTAGCTATGGTGACCTGGATGTAAAATATCATGTCCATTGCTCCATGATACAACACTGTTGCTATGAGCAACATAAGCCTGATAATTCAGCCTTATTTCACTCATAGTTTTCATTTTCTGCTTTAACAAGAACGGAAGCCAAAGACTGGACCACTAAGAAGGTTTAACTGTACCTATCAAATATTTAAAAGCTCTTCTTTTAAAGAACTGGCATGTTTGGTGTAGAAGACAAGACAGTCTTCCCAGGAATAGGTAGAATTCCTGCCCTTGAGCATTGCCAGATGACAGAAGTGTTTCTGCTTCTCACCACCTCATTTGCAGCAGGTGCAGCAAAAAGCAAGGAAAGAAGAGCTGGTGTAAGACCATTCCTACGGTCTTATCTTCTTCCCTATGAATCCCTAGGCCCTCGGGGAGAGTCAGTATAGCTGAAAACTTACCAGCAGACCTTTCCAACATCTACTCATTTGTTTTTCTGCCTTTGCAAAAGTCTTTCACAGATGGGTTGGACAGGTCAGACATGACTGCAAAGTCTCCCTCTTGGTCTGATGGGCTGAGCCTCATGGTTCCAACTTCACCGGTCTCTGCAATTCTGCATTTCAGGAGTGTAACCAGACCAACTGAAATTAATCCTGCCTATTTAAAGTTGGATCCTTTGAGCGCATTTTTGGCTGAACATCCTTCTCACATTTAATTCCGAGTCACATATTTTACTTCTTTGCCCCAGCTTCATACTCTTGTCTGACCATGTTGATTAAAGACAGGCAAATACACATCAGCAGTGCAGAACTGCCTCGCTCCTGCAGTCGTCCTCCACTGCAGGAAGAGTGAACTGGTGTGCCTGCGAGACACCCTGCGCTTGGCTTAGCTGTCCTGAAAAGTTCAGGAGGAACTTATTGGTTGCAGGCAGGCAGTTCATCTGCCTGCTTGCACAAAGCTCACCAGCACTAGAAGATGTAGATGTGCCATTTGAAAGCCAGTTTCAATGCAGATAGGCAAAGCCAGTTATAATCTAGTGGAGCACTTCAGAGGTAAGTATGTCTGTAGTATAGGGGATGCAGACTATATTCTAAGCAGTCGACCTGTTTTAGAATTTCTACCTCTTGAATAGCCAGAAGGGAGCGTCCATGTATAGTGCAACCTGGACACCCTCCCCCGCGTTACGTACTCTAACCATATATCAGTGGGATTTGCAGCCTTTGCCACTTCGGTAATGAGCACAAAATTCTGACTTTAGGTGATGTAATCTTGGGACACCAGGTCAGCCATTCTTCATATTAATCCATTGCTCCTTATTGCAGTTACGAGCAATGAAACTGAGAGCACATGTAGAAGACTGAGATCATTTTTTCCCAGACCACTTTCTTAGCACTTTTTTATGGCTTTATATAGGATTTTATCTGTGTTTCCATCATTCCTTTTGGGTAATCAACAATGTAACTTGGCCATTTATGAATTACAGATGTATCAAGATGCACGCTCTTAGACCACTGTATTTTAAGGTTCCAAATAACTGGTACAGTATAGTAAATTTTATAATTAAAGCATGGCTAAATGTTTAAAGTATAAAATAAACCACACTAATTTAAGCTTGCAGTACAGAAACAATGCTGCTTTCATTCACTTTCAAAGTAATGTTTAGCAGTGACTGTCTTTAGTAGCTAATTGCTTTGGAAAGTTTGAGTGGTCAGAAGCATCTTTTCTTATTTTTTTAAATACAAGGAATATTAACTACTTCAATTAAATCAAACCTGCTAAGCTCATACAACATCCTCCATAATAATTTTCATGACATGTAGCTTTTTTGCCTGTATTAGAGAGAATCCAATTTTGCACAATAGCAGTTCCAAAGGAGTATTTGCTGCGCATGGGGTAAATGACGTGCATTTTTGGATTTGTCTATTAATTCACTTGAAATTGCCAGCAAACTCCACTGGAGGGGGAATGGTAAGTTGAATAGGAATAGTGTGCCATCCTGTTAAATGGCACACAGTTCATCCTAGTTTTTATTGTTTCTCCTGAAAGTGTTGGAGATAATAAGAAATCAGCTTATATTTGCTTTTGCTTTATGCATGCCAAACACAGAGAGGCTGCAGCAGTCGGGGGATATGATATTAAAAGTCAAATTACAATAGAAAATCACAACCAACAGTTCTTTATAGCAGCCAAAAATTAAAAGCAAATAACAAAAGCATTCCTCTGGGGTCTTGATTCGGTAAGGTACTAAAATATGTTCATAGATTTATGCAAAATAATAGATCCACTGAAACTGAAGATAATGTAAAATTAGGCCCATGCTTAATAGCATTAAACTGAATTCTAGCTTGAAACATATATATATTTCCTCAGAAAGATGCATGTCCAACTTTAATTGTATATATCAGTGTTCCGGTGCAATTAAATAGGCTGATAGAGACCGGTCCTGGTTTTGTGCATACCTTACTAAAGAAAATACAAATTACTCTATCTTTATGGATTACAGTAGGACAAGTAAGATATCCCGTTTCCCTCTTGCCAGCACTTCCCAAGGATTTTTCTTTCTATCCCCCCTTCCTTCCTTCCAGTGGGAAAGTTCCTTTGCATTAAAAGCAACTCATCACTGAAATCTAAAATATAATTGCATGAAGCCCCACAGAAAACATACTTCCTTTAATTAAAACTGATCCCCATTGCTGATTTTTTGTTAAGTGACAAAAATGTAGATTTATTTATTTAATAGGACGTTGAGAGACAAATTTTCCTCTTTTCTTCCTCTGGGAAGTGTTTTATTGTTTGCTTCCTTTCTTTTCCCTGCTTGCTGTGTAATTTAAGACCGATGCCTCCCTGTGGGAAACAAAACTTGATCAGAGAACAGCCTGCACTGCCACCTAAACAAATTATGTTTTAGTCACTGCTGATGTTGGCTCTGTCATAATGGAAATGTATAATTAATGCCTTTGCTTTTACTGCTTTGGAAAGAGAACTCCCTGAAACTGGTTCAAGAGGCGGAATTTTAGGACTGCACCCTTTTTTCGCTTTCTAACCATTACCACAATGCATCACTACAGCTGCCTCTCAAAATGAATGATCGGGTCCCTGATCTCTACAGTTATTTATTCAACCTACAGTCAAGGCAATTTATTATTATTAAATAATAAAAATCTGCTGTGCAGTAAGAATTTGGCAAGGAATAAGAGAGGAGGGAAAACTCAGTAACACAGGTGAAATCCTGTATTTCTCCTTTTAGAGGAGCTTGAAAAGATTAAGCCATTTCCATTAGTTTCCTGCAGAGTTGCAAGCAGTGATAATAGACGTGCTAATTTCACTATTGCATTGTGCTATGAAGCAGCATTTTAGATCATCTTTCACCTGTGACATGACTCCAAATATCCCCAATTAACAGCTCGCTTTTTATTTTCAGTTTTTGTTGTTGAATTTATAGCAATGGCTAAACATCTGGTATTATGACTGCAAACAGTCTCCATCTTCTCACCTCTGGGATGCAGTGTAGCTTTACACTATTTATACTTTGATCTAAAATTCTAAATGACCAAATTATTCTGCTGTAATAGGCCCTAAGTGACATTAAATGGATGGTCTCAGCTTTTTCTTTCCAAAATGGACAGCTCTCTCACTTCTTTTAGCTACTGCACTGCATGAAAAACTCAGCACAACGAAATAACAGCAACACCATTTTCAGAACTGAAATAACCTTTGTTTTCTACAAAGACATGTATAGGCCAAGAAATGGCAAAGGCAATGAATGCAGTAACTGTGCTTTAGGCATATTCTCGTGTCATCAGTAACTCAGCATTTTTAGGTAGGTTTATTGTCAGTGTGTCTAGAGCTGTAGAGAAACCAGAGTGAGGGGAAGGCATCCATCCTCAAAAAGTCACAATCTAGACTGGTTGAAAACATGGACAAAACAGGCTTGGCTTCTAAAATCAAATTGCTTCTGTATACTGCTGTTTCCTTGTAGGATATTCCTAGATATCTTTCCCCTACGCTTTTTATTTCCACAGATGTTTCATTCTGAAAATCTCAAATTCCATTGTTTGGTATCACTATCCAAGTAATGTTTTTAATTACCATCATCGTCATCCTATTTTACAAAAGAGGAAACCGGGGTACAGGAGTGAAGTCATTTGCTGGACTTATTTGCGTAAGGTTGGGTTTTTTTTGTCAGAGTTCAAAATAGATGAGAAGAGGTTGCAAAGCGCAGGTCTTGAGCTGATGTAAATTAGGTTGCTTACTCTGAAGCCATAAATGAATAAGATTAATTCAGACAACTCTTAAATCTGTCCCCAAATCTTCTGACTTCTGGTCTTGTAACTGAATCACTGAAGTATTCTTACTCCATTTCAAATCCAAAGAGGCAGATAGATACAGCTGTCAAGTGTGACACTGTTCATTGATATGCCCAAAATGATGAAACTTAACTAAAAAAAAAGAAGTCTGATACAAGTTCAAGGTAACAATAGTTCTCCCAAAGGAGAACTAAATCTAAAATACCACCTCCTTTTTAAGTGCAAAAAAATGATTTCTAGACATTAGTTTAGGGAAAGTAAGTGATTTTTAAAAGAATCGAAAGTCAGCCAGAACTTTTCTCATCTTTTGAATCTGATTTTTTTTTTTCCTGTGAAAACTTTCCTTCATTTCCCTCTGGCGTTTTATTATTCTACTTTTTGTTTACGGACTAGGATCTCCTGAGAAAGCAGCTGGGACAAAAGAAGGACAGAGTAGAAAAAGAGACATCTTGTTATCAGCCTTATTCAGAGAAGCCTAGGCCATCTAACAACTATAGGCCAACAGCAAATTAACTTTCTGATCTCAAATTATGCTGGATTCCAGTCATTGTGTGGGCTATCATTGTGTGGGACACCATCTTCTGTTCAGGCACTCAGGTAATGAGAGAGTGGGAACAGACTCGGCTGCTTGCTCTGGCATAGCTACTGACATCCTTTGGGGTGGCGGGCAATGAATGGGACCTCCTCTGCAGACCACTGCAAACCCTTCTGTCCTGGTCCTTCCACTTTTCCCACTTCAGTTGGTGGTAAGTCATGGAAGTCCATCTATATGTCAGCTGTTGAAGACCGATTTTTAGGGTATGTGCATAGCTGCAAATGGGTCAAGCCTTTTGGGGGGGTGATGTGAGCCCTTTGGGGCGCGTCTCGTGCCTACAGATGCCCCGCTGAGGTGCTCGGCGGGCAGGGCAGTTGTGATCCGGATGTGCCCTGTAGAGCTGTCTCAGTAGCTCATGCACCAAGGGGCCTGACATGGGTTGCTCTTGCCCAGCAAGACAGCGTAGCCCTGCCTAATGCCTCTTTTCTCTTCTGCAAGAGTAGCAGACTGGTGAAAACGAAGCTATTTATAGTCTGATGTGTTTGGAGACGACAAGACCACAAGGCATATTAAAGTACAGAGAAGGCCACTTGGCCCATGCTGCTTTCCTTATTAAAATTCTCTCCTTGTTTCTACTCATACATCACCTCAGTTGGCTCCTTCCTCTGTAACGATGAGCGCAAATAAGCAGATACTGGAACGCATAGAAAAGACTAAAGAGGATGCCCTGCCCCAAGCTGAGAGTTTTGGGTTGTTAATGATGATTTCCTCACAGTAGAAACTTCATGGTCATTAACTATGCAGCACGGCAGAGGAGCCTGCATCTCAGAGCCTTCAGCATTAATAATATTTGGGACCTATAGTTTCCAGAACATGGGAACTTTCCTCTGAGCATTGAAAAAAATAGCAGAGGAAGAAAACTAAAAGGAGCTGTGAGGTGAAACGACCACGGCTGTGAGAGTCACTCAGCACCATCAGAAAAACTGGCGTGCATCCGCACCGGCACCCATAGGAAGTGACTGGCAGCTGTGTTAAAGGTTACAAAATCTCCCTCACTACACCGAGCACAACATCACAGAAGCAGAACAACACAGAAAACAAGCAAACCCAACAATTATATGCATATACACGCTTGCATACATGAACAGAGAAGAAAAAGGCCAAAGTCTCTCTGAACGTTTGAGTAATTGGGAAGTGCACGGTACCCCTGGGTAACCACATTTTTCTGAAAATCTATTACTGGAAATCCTGTTTGCTAAACTTAACAGTCTGACGTGGGATTCCTCACACACATCATGGCAGGCAGGCAAACGTATGAATCCCTTTGAGGTCTTCATAACGCTGTCAACAGATATCCCTGTGTTAACCCTCCCTCCTGCACAGCTATTTTTGTTCGCCTCCTTAGTCTGTAGATGCTAAGGGTATAATTTATTTTAATTATTTGTTTTCAAGTTGAGTGGCTACAGACTCTGAACAAGAAATATCATTAGGCTTCAGCATATCAAATAGCATTGCAAGGATGCTATTCATTTTGTAGGCATGCTAGGAGAACGTTAGCATTTTCATTTAACATATTGATATGCTGAAAGTATTTATTTATAAAGATAGCACACCAACTTATGTAACAATAAAATGTATTCTATAATACTGTGGCAGAGATCTTGAGATAACAGCTTTATCAAAGGAGAAAGAATACAGTGAGATAGGAAATATTATAGCACATTTATCATTTATATACCTTGTGAGGTTAGGACCCTTATCTTTCTCACGGCTGTTTCACTTGAGTGGTATAAGGATGAATGTATTATACTGTACCTTTGACTTCACAGTTATGCATTGTGCCATCTTTCACTCACCACGGGCAAAAGTAGAAACAGAATTATGTTACAATGATCTTTTTTCCACGTTAGGTTCCATCTTCCTCCTAGTATGTACAGCAGCACTTGCAATAAATTGCTTAATATACGTTTAGCTGAATTTGCATCTATACGTTATCCATAAAGAT
This sequence comes from Pandion haliaetus, assembly GCA_013401275.1. Lineage (NCBI taxonomy): Eukaryota > Metazoa > Chordata > Aves > Accipitriformes > Pandionidae > Pandion > Pandion haliaetus. Next base: position 92,110 of record VYZV01031984.1, on the reverse strand, counting down.
AGTTCAGAAAGTCATGTTTCAGTGTAACTGGGGAGTAATATCACTGGAGAGAAGGAAATTAAGCTGAAATAAAAATATTGCGAGTTGAGAATTGGGACTAAAACCTCGAGATGATTGCACAGAACCACTGTGAGGTTCCTTTATTATTTCATAATTAGAAGGAAAGCACAGACTTGAAAGTTAAGATGGGGGGGGGAGCAGCTAAGAGCTGCAGCAGCTCTCTCAGAAGACCAATGCCAATGAGAGTACCTTCTGCTGTGCCCTCTGCTTCCCGCTGCTAGAGGCAACCGCCGTGTCGCCTTTCCTTCCGTAGGACTGGCTGCATTTTCCACAGGGGGTGCAGGAGCATTTGCGAAAGGCAGTGTGACTAACAGCCACCGAGCCAGGCAGGTAGGCAAGGGAGTTAGAGGAGTTTCCACTCTTTCACTCTTACTGGCTTACACATGGGAGTCCCTAATATAGACTACTGGGTTGTTTTAGTATGATACGTAAACTCTTATTTTCCTCCCTGTTTATGGATGGAACAGGGTTTTCTGTGTCATGGAGTGGAAATTATCTGTTCAGTGCCCATTACTGCCTGAAAGGCCAGTGGATTTCTTTTTCCTTGTAACATTACTGCCTATCAATGTAACATTTTCCACCTGAATCCCTAATGATACTTTCAGAATTAAATGAAGAAGACTTTACAACATTTTTCCTGAAATATTCACAACCCTTATGTTGCAAACACATTCCATGATTCCGTCGAGATCAGCTTGAGCCCTACACCCTTTTGGCCTCCAAACACTGACCAAAAATTGAGATGGCTATCTCTTGGGAAATACTTCTTACAGCAGAGCCTGTTTTCATCCTTAATTTGTATCTTAATGCCACCATAGTCTTGTTTTCATTCACAGAAGCCAAAGTGCTTCATTTCACACTGAAAAAAAGCCTCTCCAGTGGTTTTTGCCTCTCTTGTCCTGCATTCTGTCAATGAGCAGTGCAGCTCTAAGGAATACATTATTACTGCTGCAGGCCACTCCAAATGATTCAGAGAGACCCTTTATATCATAGCCAAAAACAGATGAAGAAGAATTGGGTCTCCTGGGATCCAGATATTACCCAGTTCAGCTGAAGCCATTCTCACTTGGTTTGTCTGAGAGTGATTTTGCATTTTAATTTTTAATAATTCTTTAATCCATCTGAACTGGGGGAGGGAGAGCAAACAAAACAGAATCCCTCTGCAGCTTCTCTCCTTTCTGCCTTATTCATTTTCCCATTTTTTCCTGAATTACATATTCCTCTAGTTTTAGAAGCTATTGGTTGAATATATTAGTACTTCTTTGCTGTACTTTGAAGCACGAGGAACTTGCACGGTATTTTTTTCTATTATTGTTCTACTTATTTTACTAAGAAAAGCTTCTGTGAAGGTACCCTTCTATATTGCATTGAAAGTTGGAAGCATGTAGAAATGGCCAAACTAGAATTAGGGCTCCCCTGTATTCTTTACAAATTCTCTCCCATTCTATTTCACCTCCGTCTTCTTGTAATCTAACTCTTCTGTGCCATTTCTGCCTACTGTAAGTTCTTTCATTTTTGCAGATTTCTTTACCACTTTATCTTACCATGATCTAGTTTCTGTATATTCCTTGCAGAGATGTGTGTATATTACTGAAACTCCCTCAGAACCTTGAAACATTTTCTTTATTTTAAAAGCAGTCTTATCTCAGTTTCATAAAGAAAAAGATTAACTTTAGCTCAAAGCTGCTCTATGACAGAAAGTCCCACTTCTAAATGCATAAACCAGGGAGAATACACCAAAACCTCGGCAGGTAGCCATTTTTGCCAGCAATTTAAGAACAAAAGCAGCAATGAAATACAAATACAGAGGGGGAAGCTGCACAGCAAGTATAGGACAAACGTGATCTACTTCAATCTCCACAACTTCAGAGCCTGAAAAATCTGTGTGGACTGAGCTTGCATCTTACACACAAGTACATGTAATCTTAAGAGCTGAAATTGAGAGGATTAGTTTACTGCTAGTTCCAGCTAATACTAGCAGCCTGATTGTATTTTCAGGGCAGTGGTGGGCAGCAGCAGATGGTGGTCATTTCCCTGGCAGGGATAATATCAAGGATAATTACCAGACACAGTTCCAAGGTTTATGATATTATAAACCTCTCTTTCCCTTCTCATTCACTGCATGTGGAAAGTATGGCCCTTTTGACTCCCTTCTTCTTGATTTTTTACTAGCGTAACACCTTTGCCTTCAGCGATTTTGAAATGATTCAGTGGTGAAGTAAAACAAGAAATAGACCTTTTCAGTCAATTAAAAAAAAAACCAAAACACCACAACCTGATCTTAATGTTGTTCTTATTTTTTGCATTTGAAAATAAGGAGTAGCTTTATGTCGATTAATGAAATAAAATGCAATAATTACTAGCAGAATTAGCTGCATTGGGTCCTGGCAGAATTTAGTACCCTAGTCTTTTAAAAACTGCTGATGCTTAAGATGATTCTGAAATAGATTAGCTTGTGAACTAATTATAACTACAAGACTAGTAATACTTGAGATGGGCCAGCCAGAATCCAGAATGCCTGTTTCAAACTGGTCTAGCTGAAACTTTTTGGTTTAGTCTGATCTGGATTGATTGCAGTACAACAAATGAGGAAGAAAAAACTCGGGCCTTTGGGAGTTTACAGAATAGACAATAACAACGAAGAGACTCACTCTTGTACTAAACTTAATTCAATGTGGTTAAATCGGCTAAGTCCGAACTTCTACCACATTTCAGAGATTCAATCTCTGAATGGAGAGATTTACCCCATCAGTCCAGAAGGACCTTGAAAAGGTTCAGAATTGGGCCAGCTCAAGTTCAACATGGAAAAGCAGAAAGTTCTGCACCTAGGGCAGAATAATCTTGTGTGTCAGTACAGGCTGGAAGCCAAACTGCAGAGTACCAGCTATGCTGGAAAAGGTCCGGCACTTACTGTGGATGCCTAGTTGAAAATGAGCTAAAAAGTCTGCTCTCATAGCGACAAGGTAAACTACACAAGCACGTTAGGAGGAGAACAGCCAGTAGATCAATTATTACACCCTTCTAACTCAGCAGTTGTTGAGGCTTACCTGAAATACCTTAACCAGTTTTTGGACTCTCCCGTTCAAGAGATGTTGAGAATTTGGAGAAAATTAAGCAGAAGGACTATTAAGACAGTAATGGCCTTACAGCACGTGACTTGTGAGGAGAGACTGAGGAAGCTGATTTGTTCAGTTCAGGGATCAGGTGGCTACGCAGCCTGCAGCTACTTGGAGTGCACTTACAAACATAACGAAGCCCAGCTCTTCTTAGTATTGGGGGATACTATAACATCCTGGAGGAAAGAGTTCCTCATTGGGAGAGGAGGGCAAGGCTGGAAGGGGTTACCCTGAGAGGCAGTGCAAACTCCATCCTCAGAATATCTCCAGACTCCAGCAGACAAAGCCCTGGCTGGCCTGATCTAGGGATGGTGACGGTCCCAGTTTGAGAGGAATGCTCCACAAGGTGACCTCCTTTTCAACCAACATTTCTATCGTTCTCTTCTATGTTTTCATTCATTTTTTTGTGCATTACTTTGATGATGAACCTGTCTCTTAAGAAAGGGCTCTTTGCCCTTTCCTTAAAGTGGAAATGTAATAGGTGACACACTGCTATGGATTTTTTGGAAACCAACCCTGGCAACAGTCTTACAAATCAAAGACTATAAAAAACATGGAATGGCAGCGGTAAATATTTACCCATCACGAGTTCATTTATTATCTTGGTTTCTAACCACGTATTATTAGCAGGCCAGGGCCAACTGGAACAGCACAGAAGCCGCTGAAAGATAGCCCAAGGGGAAAGAGAGGTGCTCAGAGCTTCCACCTGCTACACCTCTAAGGTATTTGGTACTTAATAGGAAAGTGAAAGAGTGCTTCTCTTGTCTCTTATAGAGGTTGGAGAACTGCAATTTCACCTGTAGTTGATAGCAAGAAGTAATACACAATGGAGTGAAAATTAATTACACCAGCTTAACAGAGTAGAGAAGATATAGGGAGGATATGGAAAAGGGGGATATTAAAAAAAAAGACAAAAAAACCCCAGATTAACACTACCAAATTAGCTGATTAGAGCAATTCAGGCATGTTTTTTGCATCTAGGTAGAAAACAAAGGGTTAACATACTTCATCTAGACCAAGTAGTTTCCAAAGTATATGATATATTGCCATGGAGATAATCCATGCTGTAAACCCATTGCTGTATCATCTCTAATTTTGTTTCAGGTATGGAAAAACTATACCATCTCACACAAGTATGTGGGTCATTATTGAGGGGTGGTGAAGAAGAGTTTGTTGTTTTGTAGAAGCTATTAGAGAAAGTAAAAAACGTCCCCTATCTCCTATCGGAAGCCCTCTGAGACCTTCTTAGGGAGTCCTGTCAGTGACCTCCCGTGGCGATTCCCTTCAGATCTCGTCAGAATTGCTCCTAGGCATGCTCAGAACCAAGGAGAAAATGAGAACTGACAGAAGATACTCTTCCTAGGAGTAAATATATTGCCTCAGTGAAGCTCCTATCCTTTACTGTCTCTAAGTAATAAGCGACTTGTCCTGAAGTTGGCTCGCAAAATGCTGTAAGAAAATCTAAAATGGGGTCTGTTAGATACCAGTATTTCTTGAAACAAGGAGGGGGGATCATTCCTGCCCTCTGATTAATCCCTCATGCACTGCTCTAGTCCATTAGAGACATAAAGGTGCCTTTAACAGGCCTCTGAGCAAAGTGCTTTATGCAACATATTCCCTGTCCTTGACACCGAGACAGAGAATATCTTGAGCAGTGTCTCCGACTAACACGAAGTATTCTGAAACAGAGGAATGCCTCCAGGGAGCTCTTTCTGCCAAGAGAAATTAAAGCAGCTGGTGGTTATTCTAACTTAGGGGGGAAGCCGAGCCGTGCCCGGGGCTGCGGGGTCGGAAAGGTGCCGACTGCGACCTGCGCTCTGCCGCTCTCGGGTGGGCTGTGTGGAGGAAGCACGGCAGGAGCTGCCCAGTTCTGTCCTCCCACGACCGCGACTGCATCCCGCCGCTGCCAGCGATCGCTGCAATGCAGGGCGGGGTTTAGCCCCTACCGAAACAGGGAAGGTGGCAAAACTTCAGAAAATTATTGCACTAATCTTTTTCTTTTTCTTTATGATTTTGGTGCAATTTACACCTCATTGTGCAAGACTGTATTAAAAGTTACTGAGAACTGTTAGTTGTTTCACATAAAAACAGGAGGTCTGCTCTTCAAAACAGAGAACATTCCTTATTTAGCATGACTTAGACCGTACCAAACAATTTAAAGAAGGGGACAGATGTTTCAAATACATGTTCATTTCTAAGCCACACTGATACAGATAGCAGCATGCACTGACTAATGGCTAGACTACTACTCAATACTAAGCTGCAATGTATTGGCTAACTTTTTACAAGAGGGTTTCTAACGTGGGTGGTGCAAGCACCTTTGTGGGCCCTGCCTGACAACATTTTAAAGTACAAACACTGTAGGGCATGATCTCCATATGATCTTCTCTGTCATTTTATTATTATCTTCTTATAACCATTGGAAACTGTAATTTTAGTATGACAGATCAGCCCGTCCTCTCAAGTACAACAAAAACTGCAATGAATCTACAGTGGTGTGGCTGCAGAAAAGCAGGAAGATCTAAAATAGAAAAGATGACTGGTTATGGAAAAAAACAATTCGAGAATATTAACAGATAATCAGAAATTTTGGGAAAAGGGGAAGGAATAAAGGAAGAAGGAAAAGAAGATTTCTCTGTAGTAGTTTTACTAGAGTACTATCAAAGATTACCTTGATAACAGCACCAGTTCCTCATGATCACCAACATAAGAACTAATAAAAACTTGTAATAAGAGTTACAGACGTGGCATGTTTTGCTTCAGCCTATCTGTTGGCATTATTCCAGACTGTCACTTAACATCTTTAAGATAAGCATCATGTTAAACCAGAGTATTTGAGTAATAAGATTATTTTCCCCTAATAACCCACCAGCTATTCCGCCAATGTCATATTTCTCACAAGGGTATTTCCTTTCAAAGAAGTATTTTACACCAAAACACTCAAAATAGAATTATAAACAGTGAAATTTTAAACTAGTAGGAATCTGCTCATCTCTGACATCCACAATTTTCTTGAATTTAGGATATATTTATTTCTGCCATACTGTATGGTTACACAGAAGCTCTTTCAGAAACAATTTCACTACTGAAGCTGGAAGCCAATGTCAGGAACTCGGTAAGTGTTACTGTTTATGCAACTGAAATGCCTGTTGAATAAATGGTCCTCTGCAGTGCTGTTATACTTGTCTATTTCTGTATGCCAACTATGATATTTTCTAAAGTATATACCCTCGTGGTATCTAATCACTGACAGTCAAACACTCCACTTAGGTATGGTTCCAGCAGTGCCTAGGAGCCATAAAGAAAACTTAATGAGCTTCCTGGGGTTTGCCTATAATACAGAAACGTGCATGTGGCATATAGCTGCTTGATGCTAATTTTGGGAAAAAAAAAAAAAAAAAAAAAAGGAGGTGTAAAATCTAATACAGGGAAGTCTTGCACCAATAGGAGAAAACTATCAAGTGCTGAATTTATAGCAGACCTTTTTAAAGTGCTAACCTGGAGATTAATGAAAAGATCTGAGACTTCAAAAAATTTCTGTATTTAAATTACTTCTTTCATAAGGAATATGGCTAACAAAGTTCTTCTGATAGATTTATGACTTACATTCTTTTATCCCCTGTCCCTCTCTATAGTAACTCTAGTTCTTTGCTATGCATTCCAGTTATCTTTCTTTCTCACTTTTGCAATAATAACTCCTTCCTCCAGGTCCTCTAAACTCCTCCTGCTGCTCTCCCATCCTCATCCCATCTCCCCCCAAAACCTATTAAGAAAGGAGAAGAAATAGCTATGACCAATTCTGAGCCACAAATATTTTGAGTAACTCGCCTAGCACATCAACAAAACAGATCAACTCAAGCTCCCCTTGTTTTATCCCCTAATTCTCCTCACTGACGTAATGTCCTCCCTCAAAAGAGCCAATGAAAACTGTAGGCAGTTCAAACCTTTGAGCGGTTTGTAAAACCTTTTTCTCTCAAAATCAAACTGCTTAACAGGTTGAAAAATTACTTGGAGGGAACGGATAGGTGTTTGCAGAACAAATAAAACCAGATGACCAGGATAAAGAAGCCTAAATAAAAGTAGGAAGCCAAGAAATCTGGTTGTTAGAATAACTCTGAAGCATAGATAGAGGCCCTCCTACACAAAAATTATACCGTATTCCCATCATTCCTGAATTTGTTATTCAGGTTCACATCATTGCACATTCTTGCAGACATCTTTCTTCCAAAACATCCCGCATTTTTCAGAGATAGCTCTGTATTACACCACAGCACCACAGCTGCTGCAGTGTGATGGTGCGAGGAGCCAGCGTACCAAGGGAGAGTAACTGTCGAGGTTGCAGGCTCAGTTGAAGTGGGACTTGATTCCATAAGCAGATCTCGAAGAGGATATATTAGGAGCCAACAACTACTGGCAGTGAGCCGCAGCATGCCAGGTATTCCAACAGGAGAAAAGATGGCTAAAAACATGCAACATCTTGAGGGCCAGCGAGTGGCTGCAGGCAGAGCAAATGGAGAAGCCAAGTACCCCGTCCCAAAGCAGTCGTTCCCTTCTACACTCAGATTAGCTGAACATCTCTTTCTTGTTCCTACAGTTTGCTGCACCTGCAGACCGATGCAAATGGTTGTTTTTCACCTCTTCATGCTGCTAGCCCTGGGTGCTGCCCCTTTCCAGACAGACTGCTCCTATTCCTTCCCTCCTGTTTTCACCGCCCTCCCTTCAGCAGAAGGCACAGAGCTGCACTGCCAGCTTTACCAAGGGTGACACATTTAGAGTTCAGTATTTTTAACACAGATATTTCACTTAATGCTGGTTCCATCCTCTCTTTGCTGTGGATATGCCTTCCAAAGTAGCGTCACATCCAGTTTAGGACACACATGTTGGATGGTAGCAGTAGCCATGCTGCCTAATTAACAGAGAGCAGCACTGTTGCAGCAGCCCTGTGGGCTGACCTACCTTGCAGAGAAGGAGCGTAAATTAATGAGCACTGGATACTTCCAAAACGAGGGCACTTCACCATTTCCAGGCCCAAGTACACGCTGGGCTTCCTCCACCCTGCACACAGTGGGTCAAGACATGGCTGTGCCCCATCTTCACACTCCTCAATTTCCACGGGAAGGAAACTCAGGTGTGTACACAAGGAAACTGCAGTCTGTACAATAAATCTTCCTGTTGGCTCCTAGCTTTAAAATACCTAGTTTGAGTTGTACTGTAGATACAATCATTCCTATAGAAGCATTTAAGGTTCCTCTATAATTTTTTTTTTTTTTCCGGTAGTATTTGTTTTCATTTTATAAACATGAATTTGCTTTCTCTCTCTATGAGGTCCTTTTATTTTATTATCTTTCGTCTCTACCCAAAAATGCAATGAAAAGAGCAAAAACACATACACATGAGACACTTCATAATAATTTCTTTAAAGTCTAAATGGTTTAAGATCAGACAGGGAAGGATATGTATATTTTATGAAGTTTGCAAGCATCACATTAGATACTCTCTGATCAAAATATGTTGTGCTTTATGCTGAGAATATTTGGGGTGGAGCATTTGCTATTATTTCAGACATACACTCGACCTTTCCTACTTAAACTGAGATTTAAAGTTATCCGGTTCTCCAATCCCACAGGCTTTCTTGTTTCAGTGATGAATGGTATTAGCTACCTTAAATCGGCTTACCAACCACCCAAGAATTATAACCTCAAATAGCAGTTCTCCACCTAAGGTCTATTTTGATCAATTGGTGGGAAAAGCTTTGAGACCACCAGGTCACCGTACAACATTTTCCTGCTATCTAAAGCAAGGAGAAAAAATAAATAATCATAAAAAAGTAACTTTAGATAGAGGCAGTCATTTGAAGAAAAACAAGTACAACGTATACTGCAAATTCAAAGTGACACAAATAGAAACTTAGTATTTTTACAAGCTCAGAAATGTTTGTGAAACTGTTGTAGGTTGGAGTAATCAATAACAATTAGAGTAAGTTTCTGCTGTTCCAGTAAAATATAAGCATACCACTGTTCAGCTCCATATCAACGTAGAATTACTACTGACGCTATACAAAGAATACCAAGTTAATTAATTTCAAAAATTTTGAAAATAATTACTTTAAATTTCCTTTTTTTCCCATCGCGAGTAAAGAGTTATAAATTAAGAAATTTGTAGTAACTCCACAAAGTGATAGTAAGATTTATTTTTTGTGGCTCACTTATTGTCTGCAGCTACTTCTTAAAAGTCTTCAAGTTTAGAAAGCTGCTTGTAAAATTGTGTGTAAGGAAGTGGCAAATCATCATTTGATGCTGTTAAGATACAACTGGGGGGTTTGCTCCATATTGTAGTAGATAATTTATTTGGCTTTTGTTCTTGACAGTTTTTTCATGATCAAATAAAATTTAATTGCTGAGTCATATTTGTACTCAAAAAGCAAATTTAGCCAAAGTCTTCCCTACTTTTTAAAGCCATCCCTTTTCTCTCAAGTAACAAACATGGCATTCTACACTATTCCTACCTTTGTAAGGAAAAGAAAACAGGGAAGAGCAGGACTCTGTATGGTGTTTTCCAAATTTGAATCTGAAAATGACTAAGAGTAGTCAAGAAGAAACTGGAAAGACTGCAAAAATGCTGATTCTTAAAGACAGATGATATTAGAGTAGGCAGAATAAGCAAGAAGCCAAAAGATAATCAAATAATCTCATTCACCTGTTTACATGACCAATTCTACTGTAGACAATGGGATGTCATACCAGAAAATCTATGTAACATTTTAAAATGTTGCAATCATCTTAAAAATTATCAAGAGAAATGTTACCATTTTCACAGACACACATGTGTGAGGAATGTAAGTAAAATCTGAACCTAATCGTTCTTAATAGAGACTCTGGAGATGCATCATCTCCTCTCCCCCGCCCCCCCAATCCATTTCTTGACCTTCATTTGCCCTGAAAAACACTCCAGGTATGCATAATAATTTAGCTGGTTATGGTAGACTTTAGTGATACACTTCAGCTCCTTTCACTTCTTCCTTTCAAATGTTAAAGAATTACAGTACATTGTAAAGACTAAAGTACAGGCATAATTACCTTATTTCTTCCTTGTGTAGATGATTTCTGAATTCTCAACACCTCTACACTGATGACTCACTCCACAGGTCAGTCTCCTGAAGGAACAACCCCAGGCACGTCAGGCAGAAACTGTGCCCAGCCAAAGAAGCAGGGACGTTGCTTCTGGTTCCCCTGCAGGTATTGAGCCTGGGAAGAGCAGAAAACTGCATGACATTTCTGTTCTGAAATAAGTGGTGTCACCAGTTTGGCCAAGAGCAAATCTTTACACTGTCTCTACTAGGACCCTGTCCCATGTGGATCGCAGAGCCTTTCCATGCCATACCTTAAGGATTCTGTTCTGACCACTGCTTTAGGACCGTATGATAACCTGATCTTAAAGACATACATGCAGTGGGAATTACGTTTTTGGCCAGTGAATTATTGAACTGATACTGAATACAAGTGAGTTTATTCAATCTGCTATACCTTTCAAAGTTTCTCTGGTCTAATTACTTTATTTTCACATAATACGCTGCTCAGACAAGAATTTCCCACACCTGTACATGTCTCAATATCTAAAATTGTACTCAATCATCCATATTCATAACTCCCTTCAGCTTTTGGAAAGGAGTTCTTTCCAAATGCTAACGAGATACACAGTTTCTAGAGATTGTCCTCTCTTTGTACACACTGGAAGTAGTAAGGTCAGAGTCACCAGCTAGACTTTGCATTCTTGTGACAGAGGCAGACTGTCTTCTCTGACTCATCCTCACACTGTGGAGAGGAAGCTGACAAGGGGCTTCTTTCCTCTGTCTCTCATTTTCTGTTACATTCTCAATCACTGCTCCTGCATTAATGGCCTTGTTCAGTTCAACAACATTTTTATGCACGTGTTTCATTGTTGTTAAGTATTACGCTATGAGACAAGGTAGCAAATCTTTTTTACAGGGGATGCGTTGAACAAATATCCTTCAGGGGCTAAAAACAGGTCAGCTATTTCAGTAGGCAGCATCTCCAGATGCAATTCCTCTATAAATTATATACACAGATATAAACTTGCAGACACCCTCAGCTGAACTGGCATTTGTAAAAGAGGCAGCAAACTGAAGAAGCTAATTTTCTATAGCAACAATCCTACAACATGAGTTGTAGCTGTCTTCTACATACTGACCTCATTTAACTCCTAAAAAAAGGTTTACTTTAATTTCAGTTGATTTGGTTACTTTGGTTTTGTAAGTCATGCCATATATATTGTATTTAAAGAATTCTTTTCAGAGAACGGCAGAAAGAATAATTGGCAGGATGGTATAATTATGACCTCAGAAATTGTTCTATATGATGTGAGTTACAAAAAGTGTCACGTTGATCTAAATTAATGAAGGTCTCCTATAATACAGGAAATAGTAAAAATAGAATCTCAAATAAATTAAACATATGCCTTAGTAATCCTGTAACAGATAATGTAAGTTTATTTCAGTTGCCAAAGAGATAAATATAGTGCAGAATATCTGTATAAACAGAAATATAATCCATAAAATTTACTAATAGTTTAAATAGTCTTTTTGTCAAACAAGAATAGAGACCAGGAACTATAATTATGTCATCTACATATCTTTTTCAGTGTGAAACTGCAGTGCCCACTGATGACAATCAGTATTTTGTGAACTTAGCTGTTTATCTTGGCTGAAGAGATAACAATCTAGTCCTCTGAAAGTAATCAGGAAGTTTTCATCAGACTTGAACAGTGACGTATAAGGAGTAATTCCGGAGGATATTATGTCCCATGGGCACACATTTCCCTCACAGTTTCTCAAATAGTTTATTTTCAGTGTAAGATTATTTGCTACTACTTTACACCAGCAATATTGCATTTTCTAGTTGGATTGTCTGTTGAAGCAACAGAAGGGTAGAATTGCAGACTTCTACTGCTCCAGCTACCTCCCATCCATATATTGGGGTATCAAGAGCAGTGGAAAAGCATTAACACAATTTACAATTTTTTGACTCCTTCTATAGCTAGCGATTCTTTGACCTATGTATGAAAAGGTCTGCCACAAAATTAAGGCCAAATCTGGAGAGGAGACACTGGAACTCAAGGGATATGCAAACCCTCAGCCTACTGTTATCCACGTTTAGTTTGAGTAGTGAACAGAAGCTTAACTCAACCGTGCCCCTCTAGATTTAAGGTACTTATTTTAAACGTAAATGTTATTTTGTCATCTGTGGATGCTATCCCCAACTTCAAGGGATGGGGACAAGATAAGAAAAGAGTTGAAGGGGGGAAGTGGAGGAGGAAAGGAATTAAGCAACCAAAGGTTGCATATAGTAATTACTGTGTAAACGCATTTTGTAAACAGTACCACTGCATCTATTAAGTAGAGGTCAAACAGACAGTAGGCCAGATTTAGGAATGTATTTGTGAGATAGTAACTAGAACATCCTTATGACATTCTTTTTTTACTTTAACTGTGATTAGTAAAGCTTCTTTTATTTGTTTCTGTCAGTTTGTGTTAAGTCATCGCTGAAGAAAAAGCAAACAATCTGCTTTATTTGCTTCATAAATATAATTATAAACTTGCCAGAACCAGGTTAGCCACAAATTAACATGACAGCTACATTCACTTTCACATGGATTATTTATGAAGAAACTTCGACAGGGTAAAGCTACCGATAGGACCAGGTGTTGCTGTAGAAGCCAATAGAGTTGCTATAGTGACAGGCCACAAGAGTGGTCTAAAAGGTATGATAAATGATGAACATCTTGCAATTTGCAAGCCAGCAAAGTCTGGCATTTAAGAAATATTGGTTACATCTGCAAATATATCTTCTCATATGGGAAAAGGCGGGTATATTGTATCAGTGTCCACATTAAGCTAATATACTCCCTTGGCTCTCTTGTGCCTCTAAACACGGCGTTGCTCTCAATGTCGACGTAGTAACTGAATTACTCCCTTCCTGCTTGCAGATACAGATAGATCCTCTTCCTTTCCTCTAAGCATTAGACTTAAAAAATGCCCAAACGATGATTCTCCTCAGTATCTCTGGAGTTTCCACTATATGCTACTTGTGGTGGCACTGGATTTTAAATATTTAAAATTCATTCACCTTTTTAGATCTCTGAGCTGCTGTGGAAACTGACAGCAGATTTTCCAAATAAATAATACAACATAAACCTATTTTATCTACCAGTTAGCACTTCCAATCTAAACAAAAAAAAAGCCAACCAAAAAAAAAAAAATCAAAAACCTCCATAACCATAGAAAAGGAGAAGGCCTGGAAGTTTTATTAAAGCTGTTAGTAAAACCTGTACAGAGCTGTCTTTAGAATGCCAGAACCTTCTGCATGGATAAATGTTGCATCCATTGATATTTACACACACTACAAGGTTCTTTTTTTTTCTCCCTCTCTTAATTGCAGGAGATCAGAAACAGCTTATGAATATACCTGACAAAGCTTAAGCCAAGAGGTGGGAATCATAAGGCGTAGAAATGAGAAGAAAAATAAAATAAAAAGCCCTGCACTTTTGCAATAGCATAATATTGAAAGAACTAGCTACTATTTAAAAGGTGGCGGCAGTGACAAATTGGTACTAACTTTCAAATCAACACATGCAACACTACACCCCCCATACAGAAAGCATGAAGTCATAGGAAACTAGTTGAACAATAAATTAATGCTAGGAAAGCCACATTTTCAAAATGGTATTAGCTGCAACAGGGACACTTGAAGAGTCCATTGCAGTTCTGAGGTGTATAATATAGTTAAGGCTCAAATTAATCTTTTAAATTGCCTTCTGCATTTCTGTTGTAAGTCACCTGTGTTACTTCCCCGCTCACTTTTTTCCTTTTTACATTCTGTGGTAGAAATACTAAACTTAAGTAGAAATGGTCACAATTTTCTTCTTTCTCCAAGGCTGGAAACTTCTGAACTTGTACACCCCCGTCCATTGCTAGAAAGGGAAAACCAGCAAGCACCAAATATTGCAAATTTCAGAAATTACCTTTCTTGATAAAAATGAATTATAGTTTGTTGCTTCAGTACATGGTGTGGCCTGGCTATGTGAAAGCAAGCCATCATCAAAATGACTGTGTTTTAATGATGGGAAAAGCAGCACACATGACATGAGTTTGCTGCAAGCTGCTAGAAGCTTCAAAGTGGTGAGCTACATCTTCTGTAGTACCCATGGTTATGCAGCAAGCATCAAATACAGCTCTAACTCATCATGTGTGCTATCTGACCCAGTGGCAAAGGAAGAAAAGTGTAACTGTATTCAATCTCTACTCCACAAAAAAGCAGTTTCATTCAACCAAAGTCATCTTTCCGGCGTTGAAAGCTGCATTGTATTAACATAACTGCCTCACAAACAGAGGGATGAGGAAAAACTCCCACTGGATGAACAGTGAGATTGGGGTTGTGCCCACCATAATGCTGCATGTTATACAATTAGTCTTTTAATGATTGCTTTAGTGCAGTGCCTGGCAGCGTGTAATGGATGGAGTGATGCACGCAAATCTCTTCTTAGGGGCTGTCTTTACCGGGTGGCCGCCTTCTAGCTCCACCATCACCAAGACAGCTGTTGTCAAACAACTTGCCTCTCCATTGCCATCAGCTACTTGTTCCCCATCTCCTCATTGGTGAGAGCACACATGCTTTCCTCAGCCTCTGATGATGCTCTCTTCCTCCAAACATCTTCGCAAAAAACCCATAGCCCTGAACAGGGCACAATAACCTGTGTCCATAAACAGCATAAGCCTTGCCACCTATTTCTCGCTGTGTGGCCCAGGTTGCTTTTGTGCCTTTTACCTGCTTGTTGGTTTGTCCTCCATGCGGCAGTATCCAGTACCTTGCTATAGAATTCACTGTCATCGATGGCAAGCTGCCTCCTCCCGGAGAGCCGGCAGCGTCATACTGTGCTGTTTACCAAAGACAAATCAACAGATATCTCCAGATTATGTCTCTGTGGACACATCAGCTGTGAAAGAGAAGTTTGCTAACTGGTGTGGCCTGCTGACTGATGTCATCTTGCAGTATGCCAGTCTGAGCCAGGTCTTGATTTTTACTTATAAATTGGCCATCAGAACTTAAAAGAAAAGAAATACAGGAATATCACTGCCCTAGCCATTTGCCATACCTTGGGGGATGTGGTATGATGTACCATAGTGTATTACACGATGCAAGACACAGTATATTTTAAAGGCTCATTAAAAAATTAAAAATTGACTGCTTTCTATCTCAGTAGCTCTCTTCCAACCACTGGAATATTCATGTTCTCTACTTCCCTCTCTAAATTCTGTTAATTTTATATGAGGCCTCACATAAAGCACTCAGTGATCACGTGAACAGGAAACTGCAAATTCTCCATTTTTCATTTCTCTGTATCAATAGAAAAAAAAAAAAAAAGAAACCCAACAAAAGAGACTTAACTGAAACAACAGAAAATGCTACAATTTATGAAGGCTGGAACAGTCTTATAACCTCAGAAACTCATGGCCTTGTAGTGCAGTTTGCAAAGGCAAAGCACGTCAGAGGTCTGAATTCAAATGAGCCAATGGAAAAAACTTTTAAGACCTAAGAAATGTTCAACACTTCAGTGGAATCTGCCTCGAAAGACCCAGTATGTACAAGTCTTATGTGGCGGCAGTCCTTTAGTTCTCTTTTTTTTTTAAAGAGCAAATACAGGCATGAAAAATATTTATCATCATAAAGGAAAGGAAAAGGATTGTTAATGCTATATGAAAATGTTATTTACAGAGGCAAAAAAAAAATGCATTATAGGCAGAAAGCCAATGTTTTTTGATTTGCTTTGCAAAACTGAATATTCTCCAATCAAACACATTTTAAGTAGGCTTACTTTGATTTAAAAAAAAAAAAAAAAGCCCTTCTTCAATCAAACCACTGTTTTTTTAGTTCCTCGTAAGGTCTTGTGGCTGGTAAAAATTCAGAGGAGGTGGAGACTGGTAACAGCAAAAGGTTAATTAATAACAAACATCTTCCCCTTGTACTACATGAAAAGTTCAGCATGTGACAGGCCTTAGTCTTAAACTCTCTCCAATTTAGAGAGAACAGCATTTAAAAAAATATACTATCATTCACCTCTAGGTGGATTTTAGAATCAGCTTTTTTTTTTTTTTTTAAAAAGATGCTAAAATACTCCTCTATTTAAGAAATACTCTGAGGCTTTATTTCAATATTTAATAGCAAAAAAGGTGGAACAAAATGTTTTGTTCTGCCTGGTACTGAATAATTTAGCTTTTTATTGATCTTTACAGGCTTATTTTCAATATTTGATTTTAAAACACAACTACTGAAATTACTGCTGTAGCTGCAGAAGACAAGAAGAAATAGGCACAGATGAGTCTTTAAAGAATACAAATGTAAAATACAGTGTTTGGATAACTTTCGGTACATGTTCTTTGCCAGACTCCTCCAGTACTCTTACTATTTTTCTTCTAACGTGTAATAAAATTTTAATATGATGCTTTGCAAAAAAAACCCAAATAGACTACATATAATTTCTATTCTTTTCAGATTCAGAAAAAACATACGCATTGTAAAATCATAGTCCATTTACAGTATCACCACATCATAATTCAGCTTTTTTTTATCACTTCCTTGTGTGCCCTATGTGCCAAAATTATAACGCTGTATATTGAATAGAACAGCTTGAAGACTTGCAAAGGTATTTGCTATTATGTCAAATGACTTCTCTCCCATTCAGAAATGTCCTAAAACCAGCTTATTTTACAGTGCCCATGAAAAGCACATACATTAGAATTTAAAACGGCAGAAAAAAGCCCACAAAGAAATCCTTATTTCCAGACTACCTTATGTGTCTTTTTTAGAGTAATTCTATCGTTTAGCCTTTCAATTGTAAAGATTGTTTTTTAGTATACAATAAATTGCCATTGTAATCACAATTTATTCTTGTTCTGCTTGCAGAACAAGAAAGTAGATATACTAGGTAAATTAATCACTGTAAAACATTCACTAAATTCTGCAATTAGAGCTTTATCATTGAACAATGACATTTGCACAAATACTTTTATAAATCTTTATTTTTAGGTAGAGTAGCATTACCCACCTTGCATACTGCATTCTTTACACACCAGGACCTAAAAAGTAGCATAGTACATAGTCCACAAAGTAATAGCTTTGGAATATTATAGATGATCATTTGCAGGGACAGAGCCTAAATCGTTTGTACTGGGTACAATAAATGTATGTACGTGGCCTCTGTATGCCACCCTTTCTCCTGCTGTACGAGTTAGGTGCCTGAACAAGAGCGACTTCCTCTGAATGTGGAAAAGCAAAGACATAGCAAATACTTAATGAGGTTTGTTCTGTTTCTGTGAAGATGATTCATACATGAACTGGACTAATAAAAAAACTGGCTGCAGACTTCTTTATCACTTCTAAACATGTCCAGTTCCAAGGGAGGGGAAAGTTTGCAGACACAGGCTGAATTTAAACCAACATTAGCTTCTGATTCATATGAATTTTGAACTGATTCCTTAAAGACATTTCTTTCAAGTGCTTTTGTCCTTGGGTCTTGGATAAAGTTTAGAAGCATATAGTGTCTTAATTCCAAGACATCCAAGCCTTGGGAAATCCAGTAACTGATTCATGATCATCTTTCTTCAGAACAAACAAAAAAAAAGTCACTGTAAATATTCCTTGGATAAGCATTTTTTAAAGCGCAGCAATACTTCAGTGAAGAAATATGATAATTATTCAAATTACTTTTATACAGTAAGAAAAAAAAAAGTTATTTTAAAAAAAAATTGCTATTCAGAATGTGAAGATCAAGGAACAAACGTCCCTGTAAAAGCAAAAATTTTTCTGACAAACAGCAGGAAAATACCGAAGCATTTCCATATATATTTGAAATACTTTCTGTAATGTCAAGAAACACCTTACACTAAAGAGGCTCAGAAGTGAATTTTACAGAGTATCTGGCTGGAAAATAGTGAAGTAAACTTGGACTATTCAAACAAAATTTTGGAAGAAAAAAGGCAAATTAGAGGTGCAAAAGTGAGCAGATGCCTAATGAAAAGTACAATTAAAATCTCATAAAATAAAAGCTCCATAGTAATTATAAAAAATAATTCAACTATGCAAACTCAAACGGTTCCTCACATAGATGCTTTCAGAACACCAGATCATAATTCAAAATCAAATTATTAGAATATACTTGTTCAGGTTGCTCTTATTCATCACTATTTGATCTCATTGCAGAGCTGGCAGTTTGTCCTGAGATATTAGGTCAATTTACTAATTAATTTTCAAAGTTAAAAAAGTAAGATGCACTTTGCAGGAACGCATTTATTCTACTAAAATGAAATGACAAGAGAACCTCAATATGTTTAATTTGGATCTCCTCTAACCTGGCTATGACGTTATGCCAAGTTTGACAAACTTTTTGGATCCAGAAGCATTACAATTCTTTGATCCTCTAGCTTAAAAGAGGAAAAGCCATTTCCTGACAGCTTCACTTACAGAAATCATAAAATTGCTTATATGTTGATACATATACAGTGTTTGTTACATTGTTGGGAGTTTGTTGATGCCTATTTGTATGGTCCATAATGGGTGACTGCTGTAGTTCAATAAGCACAGTCGTTATACAGAAATGGTCAGAATAAATCTCCAGATAGCTTTACGAACAGAATTTCAGTATGATAGACAAGAAGGACTTTAATCTGTACAGAGGCAGTCATTGTATCACAAGTGGGAACTTGAGACAAGTAGCACAAGCAGTACTCGGGGGAGCACACTGCTCCTGATACGAGTCAAAGTTCAGCAGTGTACGTGAATAGAGGTGAGGCAAGTAACAGGCTGATTCTTTACCATGCGCAACTTTCTGAGTGAGGAAGAGGCATCCCAGAAATACAACTGGATCAGGAGGTTGGAATTTAGTGAAGGCAGCTATAAACGATGTATCTGTGCTTAAGTACATTTAGGAATAGGTTTCAGAAATGCAAACAGAATCTGAAAAAATTGTTTTATACTTATTAAATGTAACTTCCCAGCCATGACTGCACAAGTTCATAATTTATTCCACTGTATTCTTTATCCTGACTTAATAAACAGAACACACATGTACACATTTTCAGACTGCAGTCAACCATGGAAAAAGACCTGAGTTTGAAAGACTACACAATCAGACTTTTTCCAAATTTGCATGGCTAGTGTTGAGCCCTTATTATACCGCTGTAGATCCAATATGCTAATTTAGTTTACAAGTGAATGCAACATATTTCAGGATCTTTATCTTTGAGATTTGTGCCTGTGCGTATTTACTCATTCCATTGGGAGCAGTTTTGTTGCATTAGGTGTAAACTGAGCTCAGTTTCCTGACTTTTGAGGAACCTGGCCAATTGATATCAACCACGAACCATGGACTTCAATCAAAACTTGCATAGTACACAAAAGGTAAACAGTAAGCGCTTGGGGCTTAGGGTTTTTTCTTTCCCCTAAGACCAAGACACTGCTTTCAAAAGTAGCAGATTGAACTATACAACCTCATTTATTATCTTTTTAGCCAATGACCTCTGTAGCAGTTTATGACTTCAGAACTTTAATGATCAGCATTTGATGAGGTCATGCTTAGAGAAATCAAGTTGCCAAAAATTCAGCAAAAGAGGACACTGCAGATCTCACTCTATCTCGAGACATGAATTAACTGACTGATTACTTAAATCAGTAAACACCTGCCTGAATAACTATACATACTGTAGCAATAAATGTAACCATATTCTGTAGAATATCATCACAAGATTCACGCGTGGAGCCTTCCTGGGCATTATCTTATAGTATATACTTTGATTAATACACTTAAGACATTCATCTGAAGCCTGAAAAGCTGGTGCTGCATTTTAATTTATGGGAATGATGGTTAAAGGTGATCTTAACAAACAGTTGAGAACTGAAGCAGTAATTAGTGGAACCAAGGAAGTGTGGAACAATTAGGGATAAATAAAAAAAAGTCATTTTCTGGTAGAGGGTGTCAGAAAGTTTCTTAGGGATAATTTTAAATGAACTGAAATTGTTTTATGAAAATGCAGTATTATTATATGGATTAATGATCCATTAATGTCTATCATTTATAATCATAATAAAATTTACTACTTGAAGTTATGTAAAATAATATTGTATTTGATGTATCACCATGAAGATGTAGGACCAAACTATTTCATTTAACTGTTCATATAAGCTGGGGCACTGAGCTTCTTCATTACGTATTAAAGTAACAGCCTTCCGGACTCATAGTTCTGCCTCTTCAGTTCCCTCATATTCAATTCTAATACAAGAGGAATGCATAAAGCATACTATCCTTAGGGTTTAAACCTCCTCTTCTGGTGTTTTCATTTTGAAAATAGTATCTGAGGAGGATGCGTCTTCATTTCTCCACTCCTAAAGCCTCACCAGCACAGTAGCCCCAGCAATTGTTTGTGTGAAGCTAAAGTGTCATTCAGGTGGGTCATACAGACGTCAGGACTCACGTTCTCTGCATTTGCTAAATAACCAAGATTACAGTGCCAGAAAAGACATTTAAAAACATACTGGACACAACTGTCCCTTTCTCTCATGAAGGGACAACTAAGAAGGTGCTAAGCATAAGGAAAATAGATACCGGTGCCACAGTACCAATGCACCATCTACATTCTCCAAGAAATGTTGCCAAAGCTTCGTAGAGCCTTGGCAACAGCTGGGGAAGCAGTGCGTGCATCGGGGTGGCCTCTCCCAAAGCCTTGTGTATCTTTTTTTTTTTCCTAAATGCATTTACCTAGTTGTGATGATCACTTAATGGCCAGCCCTGAACGATCCTGAATTTTCCTGGATCAGCCAGATATGCTAGACCAGGATTAGAGAGATATTATAATAACAGCTCACCTTGTCAGGTGCAGAAGAAAATGGAGGTATCCAGTAATACGTATCACAAGATCTTCATTTGGGTGGTTCTCTCAAAGGAGAGAAAATCCTATAATTAGCAGTTCTGTTGGGGTGATGTTGGCTCCAACTGCAACCTTCAGAAACAAAGCAGGTGTACCCATCCATCCAGGAACGCAGCAGCAATACCTCAGGGACGAATGAAAGATTTTGCAGCAGCACTCTTGCCAGAATTCATTCTTTTTCATGTAGAACTGGATAATACAAGTTAAGCAATAGTCTACACACCTCCAAAACAGGATGTAGGATTTGAGAATGCATTATGAGAAGTAATATAATTTTCCATGAAACAAGTGGCAACCCCATTTGAGATATAGCTGTCACGATCTAACCCTTGAGTAGGTTCATGTTTTCATTGTCCATGGTAATATTGTCTACACTGTGTTCAGGTGTATATTTTACAGTGGTAATTAATACTTTTATTATTTTATATGAATGCTTCCTGTAGTCTTCAAAGAAACTAAAGCCAATAAAACGGTTTAATTCAGTGAACTGGATTTAACCCCATCCCATCCTAGTGACATTGACTGAAGATGTTTTCTAACTACTCTGAGGAAAAAATAGACATAATTTGCATATAGAAAGACAATCTGAGATGCTTCCAAAGTTCAGAAACTTTATTTGGTTGATAGAATTTTTGAGGCAAGAAAAGACTATCCAATCTGACTAGTTATGTAACTAACACAAGGCATGATCTGCATGCAGATCCTTGTTCTGATTCAACCAGCTTGTGTGCAGACATACCTTTAGAAAATTAAACGTTAACTATTTTGAATTTGTAAGTCTGAAAAATGTGCCTAAAATTTTCAAAGGGAATATTATTTCTAGGAGATCCTGGCGTTAGTATTTCTCATATTGGGTAGAAATCCTGCAAGATCAACTTCTGGTAATTTTGTCTGCTTTTCTGTCACAGGCTACAGATATGTCAGTTGTGCAGACAAAATAAAAAAAAAAAGACTGCAAATTCTTTCAGACGTTTCTAGACATCATAATTCCTGCAAATTCTTTCATACTGCATCTGACAGGGAAACTACCTTCTAAAATGAAACTCTACTACTTGAGCGCTACTAGAATAATTTAGTTCATAATGTATTTACAGATCTCATTCAGGCCCCTCAGTCTAAAAATGCCACATCTTGACGTCCAATGTTAAATGCTAATAACTTCATATTATTTAGCTTTCTACCATTGCACAACGTAACCATTGGCAGATTGCTCCCTTGAACAAATGGCCTTTTTCAAATCTGATATAATTTCACTGTCATCTTATTTTAGACATTAACCTTACACATTCTCCACGAATGAGATGCCTAACCATCAGAAAAAGAAGATACACATGAATCAGTGCTTGTAGGACAGAGATTTTTGTTTGCAGCTGCATCTGGCTTTGTCTTGTCATTGCCACAAGTCTCACCACTTTTCCCTTACCACCCTCATTCACCTGTACCTTTTCCTCTAAACTGGCAGTTTCTGCTTGCTAGCGCAAAGTTTTGTTTCCCCTCAGGAGAACAGCAGCAAAAAGGCAAACCCAAAGGGCTGTAAAATATCCTTGCTCTTGCTTCTGTTGTAATAAGTTAAAGCCCACCAAATTATATCTCTTCCAATATCTCATCTTTCACATATTTATAAAGGAATGTATTTCAGATCTTAGAAACTTTCTGGACACAACCGGTAGCACTGCTATGCAATAATCCACTAAATACCAGAGCCATAGCACCACTTTAGCTGCTTTGAAGCCAGTCAATGGATATGCCCAATAGCAGACCTTCCCTAGGGACAAGATTACAACTAATGAGCAGGAATATTGGTGTGATGCCATGTCCCTTTTTTTTCTGGGCTCTACTGCAGAGAACATAATCAGGAATAAAAAGGACAGATCTGTGATGTCCCTAAGTTCCAGCAACTCCTATTTGCCAATAAGCACCACTAGGGCAATAAGCTTTAATTTTCTCTAATTCATGAAGCAAATCAGACTGGCCAATGGCCAATTTTAGAACAAGAGGAGCGTGACAGTAGCTCAAACCTAGCCCACTCCATCACAGTACATTGTGCTATGCTAAACCAGCACTGTCCTAAATCAGAAGACTTGGTCTGAAGTTATGAAAGTGAATCAATTCTCTTAAAATTTCCTACTAAGGCATAGTACATAGGAAGAAGAAAATCCTCAATATAAACAAAACAGAAGGACCCCCAGCTATATTAGAAGACTAAATGCAACCAATAGATTTTAATAGTTTTAAATTATATGTACAGTGCTTCTGGCTTCTAGGCAGTATTTGTCTACGGTTTTACATGGTTAGCTGTAAAAAGATGCTGAACTTAATTCTAATTCACTGTGGGAAGTCTTGCTGCAAGATGAGTGGGGTGAGAAACAACTGACTTATTACAGAGCTTGAAAGAGGGAAAATGAGGGAAAGCTTGAAGTTATTAGGTTGCCAAAGTTTGTGGACTCAACAGTGTGTACGGGCAATGTATCATAATCCAATTTAAACCCAATTCATATCAATTTGAAGTGATTTCTTTCTCATATAAGACTAAATCAATGGAATCTTGAATTAAATTAATAAAAGTGTCCATACAGGAATTTGCATAGTTTTAAACAAATAAGCTCTAAAGATGGTGTAACAAAAGCAATGCAGCTCATGTGAAAGCGAGTGATAAGATCATATGCTGATGAATAGCAATAACAGACACTGTATAGACAGAGACTTATTTGATCGCTTTGCATTCAATCTGTTCTATTTTTGGATATGCGGTAGAGGACCTAAATGCTATCCCTGTTCTTTAAAGTAATTTTGGAAAACTCATTGACATTGATAAGGACAGCAGCAGGCCCTTGCTATTGATTGCTTCTGCCTATACATATCCACAGGAAGGCTCCCAGTAACCTAATGCAAACCCAGTTTCTAAGAATAACTGGCTAAGTAATGGATGAACTGTGACACCGACACATTGTGTTTATTCACAGTGAAACCTCTGAAATTTCATCTGTAACTCAATGAGGATGTTAAAATCTAATTGTATTAGGGCAAGTAAGTATTACTTAATGGGGTTAATTCTTACAAAGGCTGTCAATCCAGCCCTCACTTTCATATTCTACAGTTCTTGACTTCCTCGTGTATCAAGGCTTGCAATTTCCAGGAAATCTTCACAGACGATGGGATGGTGTAGTAGTGCCTTGTCATTACCAAATTTCCATCCCAGATGGCTTGGCAGTAATGCTCCTCCAGGTCCTGCTGTCAGATAGGAGCTTCACCTGAATTACCTCCATTCCAGGCTCCTGGACACCTTCCTGCCCTTCTTTCCTACACATAATGTCTTCTCCAGACATTTGTTCTCACTATACTTCACCCCACTAAAGCATAATGGGGACAGCTGTCTTCACCATTAATGAGACAGGATGAACAGATGTGGGCAAAGGAGCCACTTGCTGTATGACTAGTAGTCTAAGTTCAGAACAGAGACACAGAAATTACAGTATGCTCCAATATGTGGTAGATGCTCACAGCAGTTACTTCACATGCCCTTAGGTCTTTGCGAGTAAACCTACATTAGAGTGCATCAAGCCAATTGTTCTTGTTGCTTAGCATGAATTTCTTAGTGCTTTAATTAATTCACACACAGCACGAGCACCACTGTGTTTGATGCACACTCATTCTTGAAGAGCTTGGGCATATAATTACGACCATGAAACAAAGACTAATGGACTGACGGAGACAGTGGACTAGAAACCAGGAAAACAGAAAAGGTGAATTTTAGTGAGACAGGCAAACCTAACTTGAACTCTTTCTGGCAGAAGCTGTCACCACAAAAAAAGAAAAAAAAATTTTCATACGTGTAATTTTTTTTTTTTTTTATCTTCACTCATTTCCCTGAGTCTCCCAAAGGCTTTGTGGGCTGAAAAATGACTCTTTTTAGTTTTAAGTTTTACCTGGAATTGTATTTAAAAATTATGTCTAGTCGTATTTTTATTTGTTGGCTTAAGAACACTTGGGGCAGATGGAAAAAGGAAAATCATAGTTTTCATTTGCTTTTGTTCTTGAAAAGCTGGTTTATGTACCCTATGCAGTGAGATGAAAACCAAAAAAAGGAAAAATTAAATCACAGCAATAAAATATGTAGGCACTTCTCTGACTTGCCCAATAAATGTGCTATTCCAGACAAATGAGAAATGTGTATATTCTGTTAGCACACTTCTTAAATATGAATGGTTTTTTCCCCCTTCTCTCTGAATTCTCCTATAGCAGGGCATCGCCTTCCAGCTAGTTCTTGTGACATGGCTGCAAGCCTTTTGCTTCTGTGAATTTCAGGCTTTCTTGAAATCAGACAGCAGGAATGCAATCCCCCTAGTGGATGAGGGGAAGGCTGTGGATGTTACTGAAGTCCACACAGACAAGGCCTTTGACACTGCCTCTCATGGCGTACTCCTTCAGAAGCTGGCAGCACATGGCTTAGACAAGTGCACCCTTCGCTGGGTAAAAAAACTGGCTGGATGGACAAGCCCAGAGGGTTGTAGAGAATGGAGTTAAATCTAGTTGGCAGCAGATCACAAGTGGTGTTCCCCAGGGCTCAGTACAGGTGCTGGTTCTCTTTAATATCTTTATCAATGATCTGGATGAGGGAATTGAGTGCACCCTCAGTAAGTTTGTGGATGACACCAAGTTGGGAAGGAGAGTTGATCTGCTCGAGGGTAGGAAGGCTCTACAGAGGGATCTGGACAGGCTGGATCGTTGGGCTGAGGCCAATTGTATGAGGTTCAACGAGGCCAAGTGCTGGGTCCTGCACTTGGGTCACAACAACCCCATGCAACGCTACAGGCTTGGGGAAGAGTGGCTGGAAAGCTGCCCGGCGCAAAAGGACCTGGGGGTGCTGGTTGACAGCCAGCTGAATATGAGCCAGCAGTGTGCCCAGGTGGCCAAGAAGGCCAATGGCGTCCTGGCCTGTATCAGAAACAGCGTGGCCAGATAGGAGCAGGGAAGTGATCATCCCCCTGTACTCGGCACTGATGAGGCCGCACCTTGACTACTGTGTTCAGCTTTGGGCCCCTCACTACAGGGAAGACATGGAGGTGCTGGAGCGTGTCCAGAGAAGGGCAACGAAGCTGGTGAGGGGCCTGGAGCACATGTCTTATGAGGAGTGGCTGAGGGAACTGGGGTTGTTTAGCCTGGAGAAAAGGAGGCTGAGGAGAGACCTTATCGCTCTCTACAACTACCTGAAAGGAGGTTGTAGTGAGGTGGGTGCTGGTCTCTTCTGTCAAGTAACTAGTGATAGGATGAGAGGAAATGGCCTCAAGTTGCGGCAGGGGAGGGTTAGATTGGATATTAGGAGAAATTTCTTTACTGAAAGGGTTGTCAGACTTTGGAACAGGCTGCCCAGGGAAGTGGTTGAGTCATCATCCCTGGAGGTATTCAAGACAGGGCACTTCACGACATGGTTTAGTGGGCATGGTTGACAGTTGGACTCAATGATCTTAAAGGTCTTTTCCAATCTAAATGATTCTATGATTCTAAGTTTTACTGCTGTACTGGTTTTCTTATTTTATGAATCTGACCACACCTCTAATTTATGCAAGTAGTATGTTCTGGTGTGCACTTTTCTAATAGAAAAAGAAGGTTAATATAGCACTGGTTTTGCAACAGAAAAGTCCATTGCTACAGTTACCAGGAAAGTGATTGGTTTAAGCCAAACATATTCGTGTGAAGATTTTGGTCAAATCTTTCATGCAGAGCAAAGCTACTACAAAAAGTTGAAAAAGTCAAATCAAATCTGGATTAGATAAAAATTACAGAGAGCATTATCAAGAAATACAACCATATGACAACATGCTAATGGTTTAAATTAGAACATTTTTTCAGCCAAATCTCTGTATTTAGACACTGCAATACAAAGCTGTGTAAAAAAAAAAAAGAGGAAAATAGACACCTTTGATAGCAGATTCAGATTAAAGACTTATGTGCTGTGTATCTTAAGCAAACAGGTAATAATTAAGAGGATATTCAAAGATATCCACTTATTCCATAACTACCTGAGGTTTTCCCCTTTGCACAGAAAAATATTTACTGAATCTATGATAAGCTGATTTCAGGCCAGCTACAGGGACCTCATCTGGAATGTGCTAATTGGAAAGAAACATGTATACAAGTGTCCCAAAACCCAGATGATTGCCTTGATCAGCAGGCTATGTAATTAGGGCTCTATTTCTGGGTTTTCATAATAATTTGGAACTTATTGTTGCAGTGTTTTCCCCAATAAAGAACAAAAATAAATGTGTAAGACTCAATATTGTATTACATGTGGAGTTCTTTTCCAGCCAAATCTGTCTACATTTGCTTTGCTGTTGCTGGCAAAATCTTTACTTTTCTTAAAAAATACTCTTACTTCACTTTAAGGAAATAAGGCAACATTTTCATACTCAGCAGTACCCTACGGAAACCCAGGCATTTGTTGGAGAATCAAAAAAAAAAGAGGGCAGGCGCAAATGAACAAAAGGGGTCAAGCTATCATGAGGATTTTTAGGTACATCTCAGAGAACAAAATCTGTACAACTGGGAATAAACAAATCCTTCAGTATGGCAGGTCCTTCAAAAGGTTTTCCACCTCTGATTCACATTGATGAACTCGTATGGGTCTCTTTCCTGTGTTCAGCACAACAGTAAAATCCCAAATAAATATCCAATTTAGGAAAGAGCTAGTGTCAGCTGCCAATCAACACAAGTTCTGCTTTACTATCTATCCAATTTATTCTCTCAGAGACCCAGCTGTAGTTTGCCTGCTCGCTTTATTTTGTATTTTTCTTACGGTGTTGCAGCTTCCTACTACACACTTCCTTACAATCCTCAATAAAGCTGTTGCAGTCTGTTCACATATGGCACAGTACACATGCAATACAGTGGTTTCTGTTGGTGTTCCAGAGCTATTCATTATTGCCATCATTTCAGCACACTGAGCCATTACTGCAGGCTGCCAACTATTGTTTTTCACGTGCATAGATTTTTATGCCTAAAGAAAGACACCTACTAATGTTATTTAATAAAATTACTATAATAATACTAACTTACATTTATACAAAACCCCTTTCATCCAAGAGTCTTAAAATACTTTATGAAAATTCTTTTCCTTGGATATAATGCTATGGATTGTTCCACCTGCCACTGAAAAAACAGCTCCTTTTAACATGCAACATATCTGCTTAATGGCACAAAGCAGCACTACAGCATATTGAACATACCTATATGACTACATCAGTTACAGAAGACAGCATCACCAACATCCCAGTGCAGAAACACAGTGCGGCAACGTTAGAAGGTATCAGTACGGACCAATTTGCTGTTCCTATGGTCACTGCTACCAAGAAAATAGGGCCACAGGTCTGCTGACCCACAAAAGCAGATTTAAGGGGAAGTCCGAGGCACTGCGTGTAAAAATGGATGAAGGGAACTCAAGAATAGAGAGCAGTGTCTAAGAGGCTTAGGTGCATTTTTAATCATGATTATATCCCAAAAGCCTAAACACTCAAACAAGAAATGCACCAAGCTTGAATTTAAAGATCCATGGAAGAAGCAGGTGGGCCGCTTAGCATAAATGCAAACTAAAACCACTCTTCTTGTGTCTCTAGCTTCCAACTAAAAGAAGGTCCTGACACTGTGAGAACTTGTTCTCTATTCACCTCTGTGGCCAAACCAACCTAATGGTTTATGGTAAGGTTCTTACTTTCATAAAACCAGATTTTCAAGTGCTTTGCTTCAGAGATTGAAACTCCACGACCAAGTATTAGTGTTTCTCCTAAGTGCTGTGGTGAAGCCTGGAAAGGGAAGGGAGAAGAGATGGGATCCCACTGTTTCCACAAAAGATACTGAAACACTATGCAGCAAAGCCTACTTTGCCTACGGTCCTCATCACCTACAGTTATAACATCAGCTATTTCTTGGAAGAGTCACTTGCACTGTGCCACACTGTGACTTTGAAAATGCTGCTCACCTTTGAAATAAATGTAGGGTTTCATAAGCTTAACTCTAAAGTTAATTAAATTTACGATGCTTTCCACCCAAACTCCTTCTGTACCTTACAACTAGAAAAAAGGTATTTTTCTAAATATGTGGCCAACGTGAACCCTTGAATCTCTATGTGCACATCAAGGACAGCACATGACCCTAAGATTGTCTGAATCTGTTTTTGTTGAAAAAGGCTGTTATAGTATTGGCCCTGTTCTTATCTCTTGCAGACAGTAGCCCAAATTCTTCCCTGTTACACAAGTCCAATCTCACATTGATTTCAATGGGTTTCAGTGGAATAACTGAAAAGAGAATTTGGCCCGTAATCTCTGACTTTATCATATAACTAGTAAGTGCTTGGCTAAGATTAGATTTAAAGATAGCCCAGGGGGATAATTCAAGGACTCGAGAACCTTTACTGACACCTACGTCTCCTGCCTTTGGGGAAAACACAAAACAAAGGCCTTTAAAGCACTATATTCCTCAAATGGAGGGAAACCCTTAACTAATATGTTAACTGATGCTTCTCTTCCTCCACCAATAAGACAAATAAGAAGGAATACTTATACTCTAGAAGGTAATTCAGTTTTTCCTTTTCTAAAGTTTTCTTTCAAAAATGTACGTGGGTATACTTGATTGTCTTAGCGAAGTGAATACTTTCTGCTTTTTTTTAATCCTACATACAATATAATTGGAAACAGCAAGTACCTCCATACACATTTACCTACAAAGATTATCTTTTGACTTCGAGTTGGTTGCCTAAATACAGTGGTCTAGTTTCTGTTGCGGGCTGCCCTGTGCTGCAAGTTAAGTCATCTGTGAGCTGAGGGATGAGGCTTTTTTGAAGCTTGAGCTGTTGAGTACACAAGGTGACTCCTACAGCCCTGTGACCTTCAATACTTGCAGTGACAATAAGTTTAAATGCTTGTTCATGATTGAGGAGGTGGCTTATTAGCCTCTGTTCCACTCACTCGTCTTCCACCCTTGTATTGGACTCAGACTTGCGAGTTAGCAAGAATCAATCTCCAAAAGCAGAAGTCACCTAATAAAAAGGACTTGATTGGATTTCACAGCAATGTGGCTGCTTGCTGCTGGCTTTGTGGAGACAAGCACACCACTCTTCATACTCAAAAAACAAAAACAAAACAAAACAAAAAAAAAGAAAAGAAAAAAAAAGTCAAGCACTTCTTCACTCTCTGAATTCTTTAGTCATACACTATCACTTGGTTTATATTACATAATATTATGAGGCAAGAAAAACAACTGTGGTTTCTATCTAGCCTGGATGAGAAGACCAAAGAAGATCACAGCCACATTTCCAGATTTTAGAAATATTTTAATCTTAGCAGTTGCAGCAGATAATCTTATTAATGAAGTAAACGAACAACACTGTGCTGGTTTCAGCTGGGGTAGAGTTAATTTTCTTCATAGTAGCTGGTATGGGACTGTGTTTTGGATTTCTGCTGGAAACAGTGTCGATAACCCAGGGGTGTTTTTCTTACTGCTGAGCGGTGCTTACCCAGAGCCAAGGGCTTTTCTGCTCCTCAACCCACCCCACCAGCGAGTCAGCTGGGGGAGCACAAGGAGTTGGGAGGGGACACAGCCAGGACAGCTGACCCCAACTGACCCAAGGGATATTACATACCATATGATGTCATGCTCAGCATATAAACCTGGGGGAAGAAGAAGGAGGGGGGACATTCAGAGTGATGGCGTCTGTCTCCCCAAGTGACCGTGATGGAGCCCTGCTTTCCTGGAGATGGCTGAACACCTGCCTGCCCGTGGGCAGTGGTGAATGAATTCCTTGTTTGCTTTGCCTGCGTGTGTGGCTTTTGCTTTACTTATTAAAATGTCTTTATGTCAATCCACGAGTTTTCTGACTGTTACCCTTCCGATTCTCTCCCCCATCCCACCAGGGGCAGGGAGGGAGCGGGGCTTAGTTGCCAGCTGGGGTTAAACCACAACAAACACCTTGCCCAAACAACCTCAAACCCTTGATGAAGGTAACTGAGAAATTAAATGCAAATGGTAATTCTGCAATCATTTTTCTAATAAAATTACACTTGAAGGCCAAAAGGAATAGGGAAATACTAAGAGTACAGGATCAGTGAACTAAAACAAGTCCCAGGAGTAACAAGTAACTCCAGGCCACTTTTGCAAGTTTTTCTGTATTTAGATTTTCAGTCTGAATTATACCTCTGGAAAGAAAATCTACCCTGGGATTAGGTGCCTGCAGAAATGTATCTTATGAAGAACACTGTTGGAAGCTTTAAGCTTGCAGAGGCCCCAGCCCTGCTCTCTTACCACTCTCCAGAGAAGGCACAGATCAGGACCACGGGACCAACTGGCAGCTGAAGGTTCCCTGCTTCCTTTCTAATTTACCTCAGGCCGTACTGACAGGCCTGATACACATTTAATTAGCAAACAGCTGTGGCTGTTAGAGATGCCACAGCCCAACTTGTTTGTTACTGCCCCTCTGCCAGAGGTTATCATCTTCCGAGAAGAACATTTCGGAGCTGCTTTATAGTCAAGCACTTCAGATTAAATCCATCGTCACTGGCCGTGTGAGGTGAGTCTGCAGACTTTGCCTTCAGGTCAATGCCCTGACCCTGGCAGAAATGGCAGCAGTAACAACAAGCAACTGGTTGCGGTCTAGTTCACCATAGATGCTACCTAGCCAAAAGCGTCTCAGCAACCTACAGCTCCAGTAGGCTTTGTTACTATCCTTAAGTTACACCATCATAAACTGAAAATAAAGAGATGTAAGACCTGTCTGAAGGTCTCCCTGCTCTCTTCTCTTAACCCTTCCTTCCTTTCTTCTCCAAGCATAGATCTATATGGTGAAAATCAGTAACGGCTGTTAATATCATACAGAGAGGGAACATTTCTGCGTCTTCTTTGCCAACTGCTTGAGCAACATAATACCTCTACTTATTTTACAATTGTGTGGCAGGGACTCTGAAAGCTATTCCTAAAAACAACTTCCACAAAAATAAAACAACTCCAACTTATCCTCATATGCAACATCAGACTTGCTGCAGAATTACAGGGTACTACACTCTGCCAACATTGTTAAATTGAGGACCTTTCTTTCCCTGGCTCTGCTACCGCTGGACAGCTCATGTTCCCACTGCTTTGCCTCCATCTGTGCTAACAACAGAATCTTTTTTGATTAAAATGTTGCTGAGTTATATTGTGAAAGTTCATTTGAGCTGTGCACTTGCTTCACTCAGAAATAGTTTTCCCTCATTTGGGTGCAAGATATAAGCATTTGAGAATTACAGCTCCAGCTAGAGTTATTTCAATGAGAGGGAAAAAAATCAGATCTTTTAATTAATGTACAGTTTTTCAAGGAAGGGGAAACTCAAGCTCTGGAATAGGCTTTTCCTTTTGTGTATACATATATATTGGTTGGTTTTGTTTTTTTTTAATACGAATAGTTAACCCACATTTCTGAAAGAATGCCTGGAGGAAAGTGCAAGTGGGGAATAACCACTCATGGGGATGTGCGGATTTAGATTTCAGAGCTTTCTGAAATTAAAAAAAAATAAATTATAAAGTCTCACTAAAGAGCTGCTTAAACGGCATACAGATGGAACGATAACTAAGTAAGTAGGAACTGAGGTCCTAAACACCAAAAATGACTATATTTCATGAAGAAATCTCAGGACAGTTTGATCTCCACACAAAACCTACCTTTTTTTTATAAAAATTGTGATAAATGCATAGCATAAGTTTTCCTGTGTTCTCAGTGAGACTGACGATTGCATGGTCATTCAAGTTCCTAATGAAAACACGCTAACTGCAAAGTCACATTTAGCTATGTTTTACAGCAGGTAAGAAACATACCTTTTGTCATAGCAAAGACTGTAAAGTCTGTTTCCCAATTAAAGGAGGACGGATAAAAATGTAACATATTAAAGTAGGGATTAATAAGGAAATTACCAGAGGAAATTAAGATAAATTAGTAATTAATTAGACTGTAATTAGGAGACAATTAAGTAAATTAAAGAATTTAGGATGTACATTACGTGTTCTAGCTAAAACAATAGTTCTAGTTCAAAATCTAATGTCATTAAGCACTTTTCTAATTCTAAGTGACACACTTCAGGTTTTGAAGTACCAAAGTTTGCATTTTCAGGTAGGCCTTCAGCCTAAACAGTATCTTTGTGTTCGAGAATAGTGGTAGCAAAGAAGAGTTGGATATGTTTCTTGGGAACTGTTCAAAACTTTGGGAATGATGCAATTCCTGCATTGAAAAATGATTGGGTCTGAGTCCACGGTTGAAGCCCCTTTAGTAAGTGGAGTAAGAATTTGGTATTTTGTATCAATCTCGCTGAAAGCGGAGAATACTAATGCAGGAGATGGAGACAAACAGAAAACATAAGGATCCCTGACATTTTCAAATATCAGAACGTGTTCATGCTTGAATTGTATTTCAGGGACAGACTCAGACTAGTTCTTACTTTATTTAAACTGCCCCTTGTATATAAACTTTCAGGAAGGGTTACTCAACAGGTTGACAGAAAGCATGTTAGGCAGGTTTCACAGGTATTGCAAGAACAGAAGTACTCTTCTCTCTCTCACTAATGTCCAAACATTTACTAATAAAAGAAGTAAGATTCTGGTTTTTTGACTGTCTCCAGAGTTCCAGTTCCACTCAGATCTAACATTTACTTCGAATATGCATTATTTAGTACATTACAGCTCAGCCCAGGTACAGCTAGAACAGGCATTACGTACAGTTCAGAGCTTGTGGGTCTAAGCTACCCACGCTTTTATACCAAGTTCCTACCCTTTTGCAAAATACAATACTCTGCCCAAGGAGCAGGAAAAGGTCTGTGACAACTCTATGAGACTGTACTTCAACTATTCCAGAGCAATCTATTTCCCAACACGCTTAACCAGGAGTACATTCAGGATTCAAATTATTAGGCTTAAGTTAGCTCTCAGACTGTTCTTCCCAGCTGATATGAACTCTTCTTACGACTATAAAGCTACAGAGCTAAAGCCTGATTAAAAATAAAAAATGAGCGTACACTACTTTCTCTATGATAAAATACCTCTCTCTTCAATGAGTTTAAACTTGCAATTATGTTTGAAGACTGATGTCAGATAACTGCTGAGCTTCTGTTCAGGCAGAGAGCAATATCGTTACATTCACTAGGTACTGCTCAGAGCCACAGGCCAGCATCGTGAAAACCCTCTCTGTTGCTGATAAAGGGGACTAAGTAGTTTACGGGATGTTTCTGGGAGGAATCCTTAGAAAGGAGTCCCCAACAGTTTTCATGACAAAACAGAGGCAAATGTTTTCCTTTTGTTCTATAATTTTGCTTCCTCTATTTCATCTGAAGTACATCAGAACATAAATGATACATATATAATCTTTTGTTTCCGTGGTATCAATTACCTGGATGGAAAATGCACTTGCCAAAGAAATCTGTATAGGAGCCATGGGAGTCAGTCGCTAGAACATGATCATCCTCTAAATAAATGTAACTACATAGCAATAAATAGCAGCAGCATGCAGTACAGTAGAATAGGAGAAGAATAATATGTTCTATTGTAAATCACTGTGCATGGAAATTTAGGCAGGCATAATACAATTACCCAGATGGAGGTCAAATGCAATTTCACAGGGTGAATAGCAGACGATGACCATGTATCTGTTTAATTTTTTTTAATTTCAGAATGATCCAGCCATTATTTAACATTTGGAAATATCTTTCATTTTTCATACACTATTCTGATGAACACAATTAATTAATTTAGCAGACGGTTGCAATTTGCATAATTTTCACAAGGAACACTTCACTTAATGTTTGGAGTTTTTTATTCTAGTTGCCACACTTAAACTAAAAAGGGAAGGATGCAAAGTGAACACAGACTGTTAATCATAACACCCAGCTGAGATCACCTCAAAACACCACCTATCATTATAACATAGAATAGGTAAGCATGCTGGAGTGGAACAGTACTATAAAGTATAAGTAATGGAGATACGACATTACACTTATTTTTCTAATTTAAAAAAAATACATATGAGGAAAACTTCAGAGACATCTGATTTGCCTATAAATATTCCATTAGATATAAGAAACACAACAAATTAAAATGGAAGAGTCCAGGGTTTAGCTTTTAAATACATACCAATGATCTCGGCAAGAGTTCTGTTTTGTGATCTGTCTCAAGTTGGGTCTCACAAAAATTAGGATCTTGCTCTTAAAATCTTCATGCTTTGTAGCTATTATTTACTGATATTCGGAGTTCTATTTTTCTCCCTTTCCTTGAAGATCTTGAGTCTGCAAGACATACAATAATAAACAAAAAACCAAAATGGCCAGGCTTTTTGAAAATGTGAAATTTCATCACCACGGTGATGCAGAGCCAGAAGGAGAACTCTACTTACAGGTGATGGGGTCAGTTTTACCTCTCAGACACTACTGCAAACAAATCAACATTGATGAAAATATTTCTATCACTTCACTGGCTAGTTTCTGTCTTAGCTTTCAAAACCAACTTAAAAAAAAAATATCATTATTTTTGAAGATGAGAATGTTTAACCTGTCTTTTAGAGGCCTCACACACATACCTGAATCATGGTATCCAAAGGGCATACTCAAGACAAGTAGTTATAACTTGCAAAATATAACACATCACAGAAAATGACAAAAATGGTTCATCACCTTAAAAACCTTTAGTACTATCCTCATAAATACAGTACTTCATTAATAAGACACTGGGTTGTATCAATGCTAGCTCTTCCTGACAGTCTGCTACATACCTGTCTCATTTTGTTAGTTTAATGAACTTGTTCCCAGCTCAATCCCACAAGTACAGTGTGGTCTCTGCTTTAAAAAAAGAAATTAGAAATATGTTTCAGCTGATACAGATTTTAGAGTCATTCATCTATGCAATACTGAGTGACTTCTTTTGGCCAGGGATCAGCAATGAGCAGCGGTGTGAAGCAACTTTTTCTGCTGCGATGCTTTTCCCTTGTGAAAACTGGAAACAATTTTAAAATACCCCTCAGTTTCATTAGTTAAAAAAATTCTTTGAAAAATATTCACTATACTTACCAGCTATTCCCTGGGTAGGGACATACATGCTGTACCCCTGCAGATGATACACAGATGATACACATTGTTTTCTGAGGCTGTCCCAGAATTAAAGATTTTTCTTCTTTCTGTGTGCAGACTGATAACATCATTGGAGTCACAAGTCTACAAATAAGAGGTGAACTTGGCAGCATCAACACTGAAGCCATAGGGTAAAATTTATGTTTACTGTACGTAGCCCAATTGTTCAAAGAACTGAGCACATTGGCACCAATCCAGTAAAGCACTTAGAGGACGGCTGGGACTCCTGGCATGCCAACAGCTCACCCCGTGTCTCGGGGCTTTGCCGAATTGGGGCCTGATAACTGAGCGCTTTGTAGGGCAGAACCCTGTGCCAGACTACTGTACCAGGGGCTTGGCCATCATCCTTGCTGTTAAAGGACTGATATTTGCTGATAGTAAGTAATAACAGTGGCAATCTACTCAGAGTAACCTGTGGTATACCAGGAAAACATAAAATAATTCCTATCAAGGAAACTACACTTAAGTTAATGAAGGTTTTACTGTTGGTTTCAACACAGATGCCATATCATTTGGTCTCCCTGACTGCCTTTTTTTTAATTGTTTGGGTTTTTTTGCCTTTTTTTATTTAAAGCATTTTGCAAATTACATTGATCAATAATTGCATAGCAGGGCTCTGGCAACTGAAGGAGGAAATGTTGGTCTCTGAAGCACATATACCAACCATCTTTAAAACCTCATTAGCAGCTTGTCTGGTTGGGTTTGTTTGGTAGAAACAATCACATGTAATGGGCTTGTACTATGCTCCTGAGAAGAAGAAAAAAGAAAGTTTGAATACCAAACTGCTCAAACTATTAACTTTTTTTAGAGGCTTACTTATGAGTTCCTGGGAGATTTTCTTTTCCGTGCTGATCCTGCAGTGGTGAGAGTGAAGCAAGCACCTGGATGCATTGCTTGCTTGTTTAAGGTTTCAATTACTAACAACCTGCTCCAGGTTTGAATATGCTGAAAGATTTCAGAGTTTTAATCTCTTAAATACAATTTGGAGCGTGGTATTTAAGAGCATGCATACTTTTGAGCCTGAAAATATTTGGAAGAATGCTTACTAATGGTGAATATGATAATAGATTTATCTACTAGTTTATCAAGATGTGCTTGGGCTTATGTGAGACAGGAGAACGACCTGATGACCTCAGGAACAGAGGCCCCATATTATTCATCCTGAAATTTCTGAAGCCCAGGGGAAACTTCTCAGTACACAGACAAGACGAATCCACCCAGGAATTCTTTCCCACTCACATTTCGTGTGTTTTTTTTTTTTTTTAATTTAGAACATTCATCAAATCTTTGACATTTAGAACCAGTCTTTTCTACAAGACAAACAGGTAGCGATTCCAAGCTAAAAACCCTGTGTAAAATAGCAGCACACTTTCTCATCTTGATCCTGATAACTTGCTAGTAGTAAACCACAAGAGAGATGCAAAGGAATGGTAATCTGAAAATAAAGAATAATAGGAAACAGCAGATTTCCTAACAGCAGTGAAATAGCAAACATGATTGGTTTCTTAATTTCAGATAATGTTTCCCTAGGAACTCATACAAAACAGCAATTCCTTTTGTATACTTTTATGGATAAAAGTCTACCAAAAATCATTCTGTGAGTACAGTCAATGTCTCCAACCTCCTGCTTTAGGGTCTCCCTCTGTTCATGTGTGATTTTTTTCTGCTGTACTCAAACACATAAATCAAGGTTTTATTCTGAAAGCCTGCTATTTTTGCAGTGATTTGCTCTCTTGATTTCCCTCCTACATATTAGTCTGCCTCTTCATCATGAAATCATTGTTAATTTTCCTTCCACTTCTGTTTTTCAAAGGGCCTCCTCTAATGCCACTATTTTGGAATAGATGACATCCCCACCCCCAATCTTTATGCTAATGATTTAAAAACTAACCTGTCAGTCCTAACACAGCTCTATTCATTCATATTTCAGCCTGGCCCATTAAGATCTTTATGTAGATCTTTGCCATAAAAAAAAAAACCCCAAACCAAACAACCAAAAACCCTGAAAAACAACCCCCCCCCAAAAAAAACCCACCCAAAAAACTGGTAGCAAAAGAAATGATACATCGGGGTTGGGTATCAAATCCACAGCTGGTATACACTGACTCTGCTTATGCAAGTTTGCTATAATACCATTAGAGGATCTGCACCCTGTTCTCTACTTCAATAACTTCTCTTCATCCGTATCTCTAAAGGCATAAGTAACCATGAAGTTTAAAGGCTTCTGCCTCTTTTTTCTTGGCTTCTTTAAGTGTAACTTTCAAATGGAACCAATATGTGGAGCCATATGTATTTTTGATAGAAGACAGAATGACTTTCCTTTTATTCCCCTCATCATCCTCCTGTCATCCTCATACCTTTCCCCGCATCCCTACACACATATGAACAAGAGTTATGAGACAGACAGCCCCAAAAATGACTTCTAGAAGAAATTTCTGCCTATCAGATTGAAACACTAAGAAAAAGGCCACTTCCATCCTTTAAATGTAATGATGCTAGAAGGGAATTCTTCCTTTTATCATTTTTCAGTAAGGCTGACCATTTGCATATGATTTGTAAAATTTCCCTCACCTTCCAAACACACACAGGGTATAAAATCGTATCTTTTTGCCTCCGTGAGATGGCTTATTGCCAGATGCTCCACAAAGTCCACAGCCATATGTCTAAATGGCCTGTATATGAAAATGAAGTTTTAATTCCTTTACCTGATAACACTTCCTACTGCAACACAGTGATTTATTTATTTTCTTTCATCTTGGGCTAATAATAAACTGCAAATAGAAATTAATTGCAAAAACACAATTGCTCAGTGGTTGTATAAAACACATATTATAGGAGTGGGAATAGGAAGAGCACAGAGAGATATACCTTATTCCATGCAGCTGAGAAAAGAACTTCGAGCTATAGGTAAGGGAGCCTCAGTGGTTTCCATTACTTTGTCAGTCCTTTCCGACACTGTTGGCATACTAGTGAGCCACTGACTCACCTGCAGACAGAAGGGCAGGAACTAATTGCCACACCTTTATCTATGACAAGAAAGAAAATGAAAGAGAGAGAGAGAGATGCACAAAGAAGAAAAAAGCACGTAAATTATATATATTGCAAGGCTGTACATCACCCTTCCCTTCTGTTTCCTACAGACTTACTTCCACCATCTTACAGGTCACAGTTCAGCTAGCACCGTGAAAAGACAGTGCTTCGTCCTTTGACTCAGAACCTGAGGTGTATGTCATCTTAATAGAGTCATTTCAATTTAAAAAAAGAAAGCATGGTGTATGGTAAACTGTAAATTTCATTTCCTCCTATAAAACATGCAAAAGCTTATTAAAAAATTCTCATTCTGCTCCAGAGCCCTGAAACTAAATCATTGATTTCATAATCTTTAAATTTTAATTAAAACTAAACTCTTGCAAAACATATTAGAAATACATAAATATAGTGTTTTAAGAATGCCAAAGGACTGTTCTGATGAGGTATAATGTCAGTCCCCCTGTCTCTGTGGATGTCGCACAGTACATAAATGCGTTTTGAGGTTTCCTTAGTCCTAGCTTCAGTTCATGATCAAAGGAGCTTGTCAAATAAATGCCACAAAGTTGTCAGTGCATTAAAAATGAATGCAATTTCTTTTTTATTTATTTTTAAAAATTGGCTAAGGTTATTACCATTAGAAACTACTAAATATCCCAGAATCCACTGGAGAATGCACTTCAACAAAAAAGCCCTGTTACCCTGTGTGCTGCATTTAGCAGGTTCCCTGTGGCTGGCTTTTGCGGTGTGGATAATGCCCTGCAGGGTGTTCCACCAGCCTCGACCATGATAAATGCCAGAAGAGTCTGCCACGGGAATAATGAAAACACTTTTTTCCTTCACAGCCCATTCATCAAGTTTTCATTCTTATCTATCTGATGCAAAAAAAAAAAAACCAAACTAAAAAACGCCACCAGAAAAACCCCAAAACCCCCTGAAGATGATTTTAAGTGTGAAATGTTTTCACCAGCATGCATATCTCACAACTCTTTGTGCTCAGAGCAATTACTGGTTTTGAACTATTTTACAGAAT
This sequence comes from Pandion haliaetus, assembly GCA_013401275.1. Lineage (NCBI taxonomy): Eukaryota > Metazoa > Chordata > Aves > Accipitriformes > Pandionidae > Pandion > Pandion haliaetus. The sequence continues at coordinate 51,757 of VYZV01031984.1, read as the reverse complement.
TACAAGGAAAAAAACAGTAGAAAAGTTGTAAATGTTAACTTAAAAAATACTAGGAAACTTGCACCAGACTGAAGGTTCAGTAAAAACTGGCACTGTAGACTGTTACATACCTGGAGTAGATTTATGCAGATGAGAAGCCCGAATGATCTTAACAGACCTCTCCCTGACAGGAAAATCAAGCACAAGCTAATCTAATTTTTGCAGAGTCAGGGCTGCTGATTAGCAAAAGCTGGGCACGTTAAGAAAGCTTTGCAAGTTTGAACCTGTGGAAATGATGTTTTGCATTTATTGTCTTAGTTTCCTTTGTTGCTAAAATCTGGATACAAACAAAACATATTTTGGGTGAAGATTTAGCTGTAAAGTCATGGAATAAAATAATTGTGAACAAAATAAGTAAACGTCCAAATGATACCAAGAGAAAGCATTCCAAGGGAATCTTCACCAGCCCCCTATACTACTAGAAGATAGAACAATTTTTAGGATCTTCTTTTAGTGCTTAAACATCTTCTAATTTCGATAGGGAAGGCTCATTCCACTCAGTCCCCAATCTTTACTTGGGAGAATTTACCTTGTGCTGATTATTTTAAAAATATTTTAGAATGCTTTAGCAAAAAAAAAAAACAACCCACAACCCAACCCTCAAAGTATTTCCAAGACTAAATTAGAGTGAAATACTGTTTTGAATATACAAAGAATTTTGTAGTCTGTTCCTTCAAAAGCTTTAGCACTTCCACTTTTGCAGTAGAGACCTGAAACTCACTTGGGATTGTCTCTCTCTACAAGGACTCGTCTTCTGCTGGATAGGGGAAAAAGCAAATGCTAAAGCCATCCTAAGACTTCGATCACACTTTGCATACGCTCAGCATTTTGGCAGATGAATTCTCTAAAGAGTCCATCTGCACTGACCTGCTCCAAACCAGGACTGCACAGACTGTGTGGAATTTCATCTGTAGTTGCGGCAGCTAGATGCCACTGTGGCACAAAACACTGTTAACTGAAAGCAAAGATCCTTTTTCCTTCCCTGCTCACTGCCTGCCAGGCACACAGGAGGAAGCTGGAAGCAGCCAAACTTACGCACTGACAGGACGAGGAGCTGGACAGGTTCAGAAGGCTTCGTGCATGGAAGGGCCAGGATTCAAGAGGGGGCCAAGCTGGGAAGGAAGGAAGAAGAGAAGGAATTAGGCTCAAGAAAATACTGAAAAAATAAGCTACTACTACAGGGAAAGACTTAGAAAATAAAGCGAGCATGAGCCAGGGAGTGGCTCAAGATACTGTGATTTCATATTATAAAGGGTACAGGCAGAAAAGGCAGGAGAAACCAGGTCTGAGTCCACCATTCTTGTTTCTCTACATCTTGGAATAGAAACTGAGAAATTCGGTGTTAAACATTTGTCTCCTGACAATTCGCTACCTTAATGACAGATACATCCTCTGGATCTTGACACAATCATTCTGTTGAATATTTGAATTTTCAAAAACTGAGTGAACAATGGGAGTTTGAAAAGAAAAAGCAAGCCAAACCTAAGGATCCCAGTCATTCTCATAGCATGCCTGGTAAAAAATAATTCCTTCACTTGCACTGCTCTCTTTTTGTTGCAAAGAATCATTTATATCATCAAGCTGTGTAGAGTTTTACATGATTACCTCAACGAACAATAAAAGCCTTGAGCCCAACATGATAAAGTTTTGAGTAGTTTATTCTATATAGAGATCTACACGAAGAAGGCACACATGTGGGGAACAACAAAAAAAGAAATTGTACAACACAACTTCTGTGAAACAAAGTTGTATCATGAAGATGCCTGAAAGGAATCTGGAAAACTCCCTCTACACTATGCAAAGCAATGTTAGCCTGTGACAAATATGCCCCTGAAGAGAAATTAAACACCTTGTCTTAGAGCTGCTGTCATAGCCTGAACTCCTTGGAATTACTATTTGATTGAGGGAGAGAGCTCTAGTTGCTTTATAAAGCTAAGCCACTCAACAACAGCACTCTTCCCTTTGTCCTTGACAGCTGTATTTTTTTAATGACACTTATTTGCCTGGATTTAGAAGTTTCGGTACTTATTACTGCAGATCCATAAAAATGACAAAAATACCACAATATAAATTTCCAGAAACTGAAGAGATGGAGTCTGATGATCTCTATTGAATTTAAATTTTCAACACCGCTCTGAAAATCTGGGAGATCCATTTGGTGAGTCCTCCCTACAGAAGGAACCATGGAGGTTGTGCTGGGAAAGGTATGTTGATCACTAGTGGGGACTTTATCTAGAGGAAAACAAAACAAAACTGCCCTATACTTACCTGTAATAGACAAAAATATACACAAATAGAAAGGTCACACCCAACCCTTCCTTTGCCTCCCTCCCCCTACGGATTTAATATATGAGTTTCACAGCATCTCAACTTCACCCCAGGGCAGCTTGCTTCATGCATTTCAAGGAAAGCAGCAGCACCAGAGTTGGACCAGACAGGCGCACTGACACAGGGTTTGTTGTCCATCACCAGGAGAGACAAGAGGCTCCTGGTCTATCATGGGGACAGTGCCTCTGCCCTGTCACCAGCAGCTCAGCCTTGCTCATTCCCATTTGCAGGCAGGGTGTTGTCCAGTTTGCAGCTCACCACCATGGAAGAATGGATGGTTGACCCCTTGAAATTTATGGTTGCAGGGGCTGCTGGTGGGTGGGTGGGGAAAGAAGAGAACCACCATCTACATAGATACTATAGACAGAGCACCACACCCTTGAGATGCAGGAGAACCAGATTCACTTCCCTGCTGCAGCTGGGGCAACACGGAGATCATGCATTTCCCACATCTCGGACAAACCCAGGAAAGCTTGCTGATCAACACTCTGCTCTCCGACCTCGTACAATCCCTCTGAAACAAGGCTGACTAGCAGGAGTTTTCTGATGAAAAAACACTGTCAAAAAAAACTTCAGTGAAAGGAACTGCATTTGGTTTTTCAGGTTTGTTCCAAGAATTTTTTGTTGCAGAACATGTTATGCCACACACATTAGACAGCCTCACAGCTATTGATGCATTGCAGAGACCTTGAAATCTCAATCTGATGTACGGCGACTTCATCCTACCCCATTATAAACTTGACCTTAATTAACCCTCTTAGTGAAATGGAGTTTGTTGACTCTCAAGGACAGTCTCATTGAAAAACAATGTTGCAATGTCACTCAAAAGCTAAAGTAAGGCTGCATTATAAAGGGATTTGTACTAATAATCCTTGAATATTAATAGCTTCTTATGCTATGTGGTTTATATAAACTTATCTATAGAAGATAGGATTGAGTTACATCTTTCTCAAACTTTAAAAAAAGTCTACATTTCCTTTAGTGAAACCTACTTCTCTTTGGCAATCATTACACCAATTTTGTAAAAATCAATATAAAATTGTAGATGTAGATTTAAAAACAAATATGGCAGATTAATTTCACCAGCTGTAAATCAAAACACTCGCTGTCCAGCTAGGATATCCAGTTCACACAGTAACTTGCACTGTGGCTTCCTAATGGGAATGTTTATTTCCTCCCACTTTAAGTAGTTTTATAGAGAACAAATATGTGGGGCAGACCCTTAGGCCAGATAATTTAATTTTAATATCTTCTATGGAAGAGCTGTGTGTGGCAATGATAACAGCTGCCCTGCATCATTTCAAGGTCTTGGAACACACTCAGGGTTGATGGTGAGAAGAGTCTGTATTAGCATCCTACCTGTATGCTGCAAATATGACGTAAGATAACAGCAACTGATCTTTTACAATTCGCTTTAAAGCGAGCATAGGTTTCTCATGAAAATAATTGACACCACTCAGGAGTAAATTGCCTTCTTTGTCCAGAGTTTAAAGGTATAGGCTTCAGAGCTGATGGTCATACATTTTTTGACCTTACACATCTCTGTGCCAGTCTTCACTTTCAAGAGCTATAACGAGCTGTAATTATTTCTCAGACTATTTAGGGACTGAACAAAGATTATGAGTTAGTTTAACAATGAAAATATTCATACAGAGCATGTAAGTAGCTGAAGTTATAAAAAATCCAACTGATATTTTCTGAATGGTATTTGAACATTAATGGTTTTTTACCCATAAATTACAAACTAACTATTTTATGGATGTACGGTACATTTACTACCTTGTCACAAAGTACATTTTATCCTCTTGATTCTGAATAACAGTATGCATGTATAGCACTAATGCCAAACAAGAGAATTTAAGACATTTACATACCAGGGAACCAAAAATAAAAGCTATTATTTACCAGTGGGTTAGTGTGCAAGCATTTCTCAATAGTTGGCATTGTACGTGAAATTTGCAGAACCTTACATTTTCACCCAGGTCTAGAGTATTTCCCATTCAGTTTATTCTTCTACTACCGTGATGAAGTATTTAAGTAAAACCCAAAATATTTAAATACTGTGTCCACTACAAAGCATGTGCTACCATGCAAAGACTGCAGCCTCAGTGGTTGATGAGGGAAACACTCCTTAGCATATAAGCAGATGATGACTCAGTGGGTAATGCTTTGTATCAGAAGTTTCTAGTCTTCCACCAAAGCCCAATTCCGGGGGAGGCTGGCCAATACTCCACATTAAGAGGGAGCTCAGAGTGCACAATCTATGCACGTCCAGTCCTCCTGCCAGTGTTCCTGCACTACTAATTGCATGGACTAGCAAATGTGGTTCATAAGCATCCAAACCTCTCACCTGCCCTCTTGCAGAGATATTCCTTTCCCTTATGGATACAGTAGAGAGGAATAAAATTCATGTCATATTTTTGTGCAAGATTCAGTAGAGTAGTGAGAGCTTTTTGCTCTGCAGTGTACCTGGGGACCACCAGTGACTGTCAGTCTGTTTCCTTCACCTGTATTATTCTGTTATTGGAGTGTTCAGTTGTTGAAAATTATGATGTTGGAGATTTCTCTTACATGCTTGCTAATATAAACTAATTTACTTGAAAATTATTAAGAAAACATTAGATAACAACTTGCTGATGTTACTACATTAACAAAGACAGAATTATGTATTGCTGAAAAGGGAAGAACTCTAAAACATAAAGCCAAATGCTGAAATTAGTTTCTAGGCAAATGCTAGAGAGGTTTACAAGCATCACTGTGTCTACCTGTCACTGTAAAATTAGTAATTCTTTGTCCAAGTCATGCAGCCATGCTAGCACAAAATTTGAATTATTTCTTTCATACCAAAGTTGCATGCTATGACTGCAACACACAATACTCAATTAGAGAAACCTAACTCTTCCTTTTTTCTCCCTTGAAGCTCTTTCAGATTTTATGTATTCAGAGTAGCCTGGCAAAATTATTTAGGATAAAGTAATAATTTTACCTACAGTGTATGAAATTATCAGCTGTCAGAATAAACCTTTATAAAGTTTCTTTTGAATGAAGTTGTTTTAATCATATCAACAAGTCACCTTGACTGTTCTTCTCACCAGCCATTTTTAGTACAAAATAGTTTGCAGGCCTGTCATGTATTTCATCATTTAAATACCATGGGAGAGGATGGATTCAAGGTTTGCTTTACCTTAACTAGTATGCCTTTGAAAACAAACAAAAAACCAAACAAACCCAACCAAATAAAAAATGCCCCAACACCAAATCAACACATTGTTGAAAGGATTCAGTATGGTGAGCATTCAAAAATGTATTATATACTATTTGTTCCCTTCTCTATAATTTCCTTCATGGGACATGATCTACTGACCACCACTTCCCTGTTGTATATAGTTATATGTCAGTAAAGGCCAAATTAAACTACAACTGTGTGTGATGAAGTTGGGGACTATGAATCTGAGTAGTTTATGTATCCAACTCAAGATTTATCATCTGTACAGTCTTTATTTGCCATTCCAGCATACACAGAGCATATTTTCTTTTTCCTATGACAAATAACCTTTAGGATCTAGGACTCAATTTTTCAAATATGTCAAAGTGCTTAGCAATGCTTAAAAAGGTAACATTGCTCTACGTGGAATGTGAAACTTTTTGATTGATGACATTGTTCTGGAATATTTAACAAAAACAGGAAAGCCTAACACACTGCTGGAAACAATCTGGTGGTTAGCTTTTGTTTTTCCTTCCCGCTAACATCATATGAATTGTGCGAGTTAATTCTATTTACTTTATCAGATAGCCTACTGTAAATACATTGAAGAAAATATTTACTTTTTCTATTTACTTTGTATAAATTGTAAAAGGAAGCAGCTGCTTTAAAACCAAAAATGATGAAATATGCTGTAAATCTGGGTAAGCAGCAGAGTGTGTCTCTCCCATTTTTGCTATTCTAAGGTGGAAGAACTTGGCGATTTTTCTTGGCGTCATGGTTTAAGCCCACCTAGAAACTAGGCACCACGCAGCCGCTTGCTCGCTCTCCCCGCCCCAGTGGGATGGGGAGGAGAATTGGGAAAGAAAAGTAAAATTCGCAGGTTGAGAAAAAAATTATTTAATAACAAAAGTAAAAAAAATAATACTAATTATAATATAATAATAATAATGAAAAGGAAAATAATAAAATAAAATTTAAAAAAAACCCAAACCACAAGAAAAGACGAGTGATGCACAATGCAATTACTCACCACTCGCTGACTGATGCCTGAGCAGTGAACAGCCCCTCCTGGCCAACTCCCCCGAGTTTCTATACTGAGCATGCCGTCCTATGGTATGGAATATCCCTTTGGCTAGTTTGGGTCAGCTGTCCTGGCTGTGTCCCCTCCCGGCTTCTTGTGCCCCTCCTCGCTGGCAAAGCATGGGAAACTGAAAAATCCTTAACTTAGGATAAGCACTGCTTAGCACCAACTAAAACATCAGCATGTTATCAACATTATTCTCACACTAAATCCAAAACACACTGTAGCAGCTCCTAGAAGAAAATTAAGTCTAACCCAGCCATAACCAGGACACTTAGGTAACAAAGTAATGACATGAATTATTTTAACCCAACTCTATTTATTTGGGGGTGTTTGTAGCTAAGAAAACATGTGTTTTCAATTCTACCATCTGTAAGAATTCCATCTGATCTATCCAGCATTAAATACATATTTAGTTACATCCAAAAGTGATACATTTCCCTTTTCAGAAAAGTCTCAATATGCAGAGGTTGGCAAGCTGAAAATAAAGTTTTACAAATTAGGAGTCCATGCTATGCTTTAATTTTATAATAGGAAAAAAAATGACCCCCTCAAAATTGACCAAATACAGAGCATGTAACTTGCTAAAGTTGTAAGAATTTTAGCTGGTATTTTCTGAATAGTATTTGACCATTAATTTTTTTTGCCAAAAGATGATAAAGTAAATATTTTACAGATGGACAGTATGTTTATCATCCTGCATGTGGTGAAGAATATCTCTTGAATAAATATGACTAGGGAAACAAATGGGGTAAATATTAACTCATTTAATGGCATTAAAATTACAGGCAGCACACGGAAGAACTTCCGTGGAAATGAGTCTGTCCTTCTGAAGACACCTCATGAGGAAACAGAAAATAGAAGTGACTTTGATCAAAATAACGCAATATCTTCTCATTTGCCTTCTCAAGCCCCATGTTGAACAAAGCACATTGAAATCTGAGAATTAGGACCTACACTATATACACTATATATGTGTGTATGTATAGACATACACAGTAGAATGTTTCATTCTAAAGAAATCTAAATTTCTGTCTTCAAGCAAGCCTTCCCTATGATCCCAACACCTACTTTATTTTCAAGCAAGTGCTGTAGATACAGATACTAAGAAGGTGAAGAGTAAGTTTCATGTTTTCAGACCCATTACTGTAATCAAGTCAGACAATGCATACATTTAAGACACTGTATATTAATCCATTATTACACTAAGAACTGCATTATTAATAAGGATTTTCTTCTTGTTAAATAACACACTTCCATCTGTGATACATGGCCACCTAGTGACTAATTTAAATTGGTTGAAACGTTTATGTGATATATGCTGTTAATTACATTTCACCTTCACCACTTCAACATATTCTGAAACAACTGTCAAGGATGCAGCACTAACCTGTAATTGGTGGCTGTGAAATGTGTAGCTTTGATAAAGACTTGGAGAAAACTGTGCTTATGATAATATGAAGACATTATTTTAAAAGAATCAGAGGCAGCTCCACCATTTAAATACAGATGTGCATGCACTCTTGTTTGGGAGAAAAAATTAAAAATCATTTGACATACTTATAAGGAAGAGGGAAATGTTTGTCTGGCAGGCCTTTTTTTTTTTTTT
>VYZV01031984.1:21425-43487 GCA_013401275.1 Pandion haliaetus | reverse complement strand
TTTTTTTTTTTTTTTAATCTAAGTTTAAAAAGTAACCTTTTTTTTTTTTAATGTTGAAACTAAAATCAATTCTCAATAAAATATAAACCACTTTAATCAACTTCAGCTGAAACCAAGAACTTTTCAGAGTTTAAGAATTTGGTTCCATTTGGGTTTGACTTGTGTGAGGGTAGGTAAAATATATATGATTATTTTTACATTTCTGCAGTTCCAGGTTTTATCCAGAACTACAAATACTTACACGCTTCTCACACGTATTCCTATTCTTGATGCTGCCATTTCATGGGTTTTTTTCCCTGATGTCTTGTACCACATTTCCTAAAAAGAAACAAAAACCCACTACCAAGGTAGCATTTGGAGGTGCAAATACGTTTTTGAATTCTGCATATTAAGCTGTCAGGTTGTTATATCCATACTGAATGCTCACAGTTCTCTATTCAAACAGAGAGATTAAAATCCAGACAGTTGTCTGCTTATTTTGCATCCCATCATCCTAATTACAGATGCACATCACTAGCAAATTTTGTTTACAGATACCAATTCTTCGTAGCGTATTGTGAAACGCACACAACCACTAGTAACCATCATGAGTGAAATAAGGAATAGAAATGAGAAACTCATTTATTAACTTGCTCTAACTGATTTTCTTGCTGTAATTCCCCTGTTCTCATTACATTCAAGAAGTTCACATTTGTACTTGCTAGTGAACTGAACACGAACCAGAGAGGTAATTTGGAAACTGATGATGACATTTGGATAGGTGATCTCTTGGACTCCTGCTTCCAATAAAATAACTGTACGGCAGCAAAATATGAAGAAGGAATAATATCCAAGACCTCCAGATAGAGAGGATGGAGAAGGGAGATTAAATAAATAAATGGTCTTGACAGTTCTTTATTCGTTCCTGACAGTTCATGGCATTTGAAGGCTTCTGTATCATTAGTCATGACACAGCACACTTCCCCCCTCTCTCTAGCTTTCCATACATTTTCCAGCTCCTTTCTCACTTGTAAAGTTTAAGTGTACGATTGTTTTAGCATTGCTTTTTAGGGGTTTAAATTAAACTTGAGGTTTGTTTTCTCTCATTGTGAAGTCAGTTTGTATTTCCAGGCTAGTAATGAATGAAACTTTGACAGAGTATAAGAAGCACTTCAAATTTGCTACTACTGTGTGAAAGATAGTTTCCACTCTGTATTAAATTTTCATTGGAGATTCATTCTGTAACATTACCTATTCTCTATTCATAATTACAAAAATAAAAGCTCTGGTGAGGATGAAAACAAACAGCCCCTTTCCCCCAGCTAATTATATTTGACCTTTACTTGCTGTGCAGTTTGCAGCATGAAAGTGCTGGAAGTAGCAGGAGTAATCTCAGATAATGGGTGTTGCTTAACAGAGAAAATACTTCAGAAGTTGCAAGTGATAACAAAAGTAAGCGGTGTTTTCTATTCCACTGCCTGTATCAAATATTATTTGGTCACTCTGAATCACTGCTAAGCTGGGACCAGTTACTGCTGTATTTCTGTATTATTGCTGCATTCCCATTTTCATGAGGTAGGTTAGGCTTCCAGCTTTCCTGCAACCTTTTCATGTGGAAAACTAACACAGTTTCAAATCATATGTGGGGAGCTTTCTTAAGAGTGCAGAAGAAAAGTGCACATCTCCATTTGGGGACTGACATATGGCTGTTATTGAGCTTAAAAAATAGTTACCTCCAAAATTCCTCCCCTTCAGCTCCTCAGCAGGGTGAATCCATTGCCTTCTGACCACAACACCTGTAACCAGCAAAGGCACATCAGTAACGATCACAGTCTGTTTCTTCTGCTCTTGCAAAACAAACTCAGTCAGAGCTTTTCAATGTCCTGAAAACTCTTCTTACCCACCTACTTTGAAGACCTGCATTGTTGTAAGCAGCCAGTACAGTACAGCAGCGCTTTGCCTCTGTGCAAAACTGGGAGGGAGAAAACCAATTTTCCTAAGAGAAGTAACAACAGAAACAAGAAATTTGATTTCCTACTCAAAATATGACTAAGGTACTACACAAGAAAAGAACATTACATATGTGATTCTTATTTTCAGACTGGATGTTTCATAACTCATATTATTAAACCAATTACCCAACCACCCACCTTGTGGCAGCCAGGGACAAGAAGAGCAAGCGGGCTTCATGCTCAGCCAGTCCTGTTTGAAGAGGAGATGGTCCTGCTCCCTCTATAAGGGAGACAGCATGGTAACACACCGCCTTGATGTTAGGCTCCCCAAGCATCATAAATCCAACTAGCAGATGAAATAATTTAGAACATACATATATAGGATTTACAACACAGCTTCCTTGGATCTGATTTGCATTAACAATGTATTTTTAAGCACACCTGGACAGTATGTCAGTACACAGACAGTACTTACAGGGAACACAGAGACTATTGGAGGAGACTGGCTGTAATCTCTTTGCTTTTGATAAGAGGATTCCAGAGTTTCACAAATCAGGTTATCGGGAACTTGAGAGAGTCGTTTCCTGGTCAGAAGTCTCCTTGATAGTCATTTGGACAAATCTGCAGAAGAAAACAGACTTCATGGTCAATGCCTAATGTTCTTTTGTGTTAGTTTTAGGTCAGTGGGTAATCCATCTCCAGAATTCTAACTTTTATAAAATATAACATAAAACTCTCTAATCACTTGCAATTATTAAATATTATTCTTCAGAGCACTCATCTAAAATCTCTCCATAAATCTGTTTCTGAGAACCTAAAACATTCTGCCTTTGTATTTATTCTTTGCTAATGAAATTCACTGCAGTATGTGTTGCCTATTCTAAAGAACTTATAAGTTCCTTGAGCATTACAAAACAAGTGTTGCCTTTTCCATCTGTGAGTTACTGAGCGCTGTATAGGGACAGTATTCATAATCACACAGCGCAAAAAGTCAAGGTCACCGTAAAAGGTTTAGTCTTCCACTAAAAAGCCAAATGAAAGTTACGGATAGAAATGGGAACACAATCAATATAAAGTATAAAAAGGCAAATATGAAAGTATAAGCATGTGGTCAAATTGCATTCTATTTTAAAAATTGCATTCTATTTTAAAAATTGCATCATCTGTACAGTTCATACCACAAGATGTTGACTTGCTTACATAACAGTACAAGGAATATTAATTGTTTCTAATGATAATTTTCTAATTCCTGAGCTCAAAAAAACATTGCTCTGTGTATATTGGTTACACAAAGCCCCTCCATTGAATGCATACTTATTTAGTGTTTGCCACGTAAATTATTCTAATGGGAGAATGTTGTTTCAACACAGTGTGTTGAACATTCCATCTTTCTGAAAGTGAAATGCCATTGCTGTTCCTAATTAAGCTATTTTCCTTTTAAGTTTTCCAGAGGATGATGTGATGGGTGGCAATATTGATGAAGATTAATTGGATTGAAACTAACCGTGATACAGCTGTAGATAAGGTTATTCTGCTAGTTAGGAAATGAAAATTACAGCCATTTAAAAGCTGAGTACGTAAAGGCTTGGCCTTCTTAGCATTCAGATGGTATACAACAGAGAAAATCCAGGAGCTGCAGGAAATAGAGATAATTCAGATATGCTGGCACTCTTCCACTCCATTTAAGAACACAGTGAAAATGCAATGTCAATTCATAAATAAATAATTAAAATATATGTATTATGTTAGTGGATTATTTGGTTTTGTCTGGGAACTTGATAGATCTGTTTAGCTAGTATAATTAAAAAAATGTCAAGGGAACACAGTTTTGGCTGAGCACTCTCACTACAGTGCTGTAGAGGTACTAAACAATTACAGTTGCTTTGGAAAGATGGTTTTTCAGAAGAGATGAATAGACACTTTCTCAGGTAGTTGAGGTCAATGATATCAGGCAGACTTCTTAACCTACCCAAAACTTTAGACTTGTGAAGATCCAACTGATAGCAAGAGTTATAAACTGCGACGAAAAAAACAAAAATCACAGCCCAGAAGATGCTACCTTTCAGAGCAAATAATTCAATATCCATCAAGTAAATTGAGATTCCGGGTGCTGATTAGTCCTTTGTTAAAAGACAAGGAAAAGTCTACTCATAATTTACTTCCCAGACATTTGTTTATGTAACTCTTGGTCAACAGCAACTATAACACAATATTGCAACTTCCTAAAAGCTGGCTAACAGGTTCTTCAAAGATTGTCATCTCAACACTGGTCAAAGTAACAACAGTTGCAATTTTATCAAGAGATTTAGAAACAACTGTAGTACAGATCTTTTTAAGCAGTAAGGAAATTGTTTTCTGAGAAGTCACAGTAAGTCTATTACATTTTCCTCTGAAGTCGTATTTATATATGCATACACGTACACATGTGCACACACATAGATATAAAGATAAGAAGCAGTTGACAACTTGAAGTATTTATGTTTCACAGCTACTTAACTGAGCAACTCATTTTCCTGAGTGTAACCTCACACTGTATCAAGAGTAAAACCAGCTGCAAAGTAAAACCAGCTGTAAACTAACACCAGGGCAGTTACCTGGAGACAAATGAAGCCCCTGCAAACATTCTGTACAACCATTTTACATTTACAGCACAGAAACAAAAGTACCAGACACATCTGCTAGTGGCACCTTTACCTTCAGATACGAATTATAGCACACATTTCTTTCATTACCTAAGTCAGATAACGTTGAAGATAGTGTATAAGTTAGTATTGCAACTTCATTAACCTCCTCTTACTCTAGCAGTCAAACAGCTTGACTAGTTAAATAAATTTAGTTTCACATTTGCAACAGTTCTATAGAGCTATGGCATTAGTGTTCATTTCCTTCATACGCACAAGTGTAGAACCTATTCAATAAACTGAGATACATAGATCTATATATATCTATATACACACATCATATTTATACTCATTTCATACTTAGTTCAAGTATTATTAAAATAAATAAAATCATTTGCTGTCTATACTTCCTTATAAGTAGGAAGATGACCGTGACTATAGATCCCCATATACTGCATATATATGCAGTTCACAATGCAGACATATTATTTACTGCCCAGAAGTAAAAATATCTCGTACAGTCACATTTTTATGCAAGCATACAATACAACCTGTAATGTCGTAACACCTGCTGATACTTGTAAAAACATTTTTCTTAATAAATAAGATGTGAAGATGTGTACCTCCCACTTTTCAGATTCTTCACCTTCACTCATATGCAAAATTTCTCTTTTCTGTTATTTTTTAATTTTCTAATTAATATTATAGCTGCCTTCTCTATCAGCCATCCATTAAGAAAGAAACCATATCCCAGTCACCCATAGATCTGGATGCCTTCATAATGCAGTATCCACGGCAGCATCCAGGTTTAGCACAGAACCATCTCAGAGCTACCAGAACTTGCTAGAAGAAACTGTGTGACAAGAATATATCTGTACTACATAAGACAGAGCTGAAACTAAAAAGCTCAGCAAAACATGGCACTCGGCACCAGGCTCCAGCAAGCAAAACAGCTGGATATGAAAACACAAAATGTCTTGACACAAAGTCAGCAGCACCAGTCACGCATCTTAAGATGCAAAACCTGCTGTTGTCCCTTCTCTTCCTACAGAAAACCATACTAGTACTGGTACAGTTTGCTCCTCAGCATTTGAAGACAAGTTATTAGCCAGGACAAATTGCCAAATAAATCTGTGGAGCTGCCACAGGACTGGCTAAGCCCTCATGGACTCCTAACTCCTGGGAAAGGAGATGCACGTATGTGAGAAAAGCTGTATGTGGAAGGAGCTGTGTCCAACAAACCCTGCCTGAGCTGAGCTGGCACCAAACTCTGCAGCGTTTCCTGACCTATTTACATGAAGTAGCTAAATTTTGGGTTGGGATACTGCAGCCACATGTTACCATGCAGATCTGATGATTATACAAAAGATATTTCCCTAGGGGGAAAAAAACCCACCTCACTTATAATAGTAAATTATAGACTAGTATATTATATTGATTTTTTTAGTTTAATGTACACAAATAAGGGAGATCCTTACTTAACGTGATAAATAAGCTAAACCCTGTAGGAGGATGTTCAATGAATTTCCTAGGAAATAAGAATATTTCCTGAATATCATTAAGTGGAGCACAGAAATACACAAGAAACCATTTAGCATAATAAAGCTGCAACTCCGTTAAGCCTCCTGAGGCTTACCACAATTTTCAAACAAAGTCTTCTCCACTCTCGTAAAATCCCAAAACAGAATACAAACAAAACAAACAGCAGACATCCATCCATCCAGATGTCTCTCAGATATTTGTCATTTACAATTCGCACTCTATTGAAATCCACGCAAGAAAAGAAAATGGTGATTTAGTATGTGTCTTGTTCTCCTATCTGCCCAATTTTATTTTCTCAAGTGTTCCAGAAATCATACTGGAAACCATGTGTATGCCTTAAGTCTCTGTGAGGACTTGGCTTTTCATGAACTCTTATGGCTTGGAGAGCTATAGCACCATCAATTTTGGGGAGCTTGAATCTTCCCTATTCCACATCACATTCACAACCAGTTACAATTTATACTATCCATTAAAAAGAATCAGAAAAGGCAGAAATTTAATTACACTGCAGATTAAATAACTTCACGTCTTTTATAATTGTGCTAGTCCATACTTGTAGCCGAATAACAAACTGCTATAATTTCTAATGTCATCCATGTCCCTATGCTCTTTGACTTTTAAATACAAATGAATCACATTATATTTGACACCAAAGACAGAAATGTCTTGGTACAGCGTTCACACTGGCTATTTGTTTCAAACACAATAGGTAGGTAGCGCACTGAGGAAGAGTAAGTTGTGAGTTGCAGTCTGGCTGCCTACTTGAAATACATTTTCCCTGAGGCACTATGCCCCTCTTCCTCTTGTGTAGACAGAAAGCAGCACACCATGTGACCCGTGAGCCACAGTTCATTTTGAAAGCTGTATTTAGATTGCTGCTTATCCTTGTTCTCCACATGTTGCAAATTCTTTGGCTCAAGTACAACTCTCATGAGATGCTGCAATGCCATTATGAGTGTTTGCTTATTAAATGAAAGACTGATTTTAAATCAAGATCCTTTTTATTAAAAAACGGGTATGTCAAAGCCCTGACTTTCCATTACTAATCAATTTCAACACTGCGCTTTCCACCAGCTCGGCAGGACAGAGAAATGCTCGCGTCTTTATTGTCATGAGAACTTCAGTTATCCCTTCACAAATTAGCAATATTAAAGTGTTTCTATTATGATTACTAGGAGAAGGAACATGCAGAAGCCTCTTCATCTCTTTCTCTTTCCTCTCCTACTTGAAGTTGCACAGCTCTGTTTGGCAGAGATGCTGGCCGGTAAGGCTGAGCAAGACAAGCATCTGGAGTGCCAAGGAGTTGTACAGTATGGAGCCAGGCAGCTCTCATCAGTATTAGTGGCATCGTGCACCACAACTGCCTCCAGCTCAACTTCGGTCATTTACCTCTACTGATGCAATTTAGATGACTATCTGTACTGACCATGTAAACAATATAACTACTCTACAAAATAGAAAATATGTAAATCCCATGACTTAACTTTACACAGCAATTCTCTACTAAGCTATACTATGTCCCAGAAGGTTTTGCCACTAGATCATTATTTACTAATGGGCTGCAGGGTAGCAATAGAATATAACCTCCAAAGGCACCAAGATGAATATTTAATCCAGAGTTTCTGCCCGTTAATATTTTATTAAAGCCTGGCTATTTTCCACCATCCTGAAAATACGATATTCCATTAATGATAATTGTAAATCTCAGTGGATTCAGATTTTAGCAGCTTCTGGATATTACAATGAAATAATTCCTGCGCTGTTCATTAACAGCAAAGATGGTGCTATTTGCAGCTTCAAGCCCCAGTATTTATTTGTTAATAATTTTCTTTTAACCCAAACAGTACAGGGTAGGAAGGGGGTTCAAAACTCACATTAATAATAATACTCTAAAAATATTTCCTTTTCTTCAAATACGAAAAGCAGCACTTAGGCTCCAGTTCCCTTGTGGTGTGAGAAATAAGATACAGGCCCTTTCTCTGTTGTGAACTGAGCCAAGTCTTACAAATGATAGCTCTTCACTCATTCAGGTAACATTAGCTGGATATCACAGCCTGCTTTCTTCTGGCCCTGTACAAAACAATATACATGATGATGGCGCCAGCAACAAAGCAATGGGCACTAAATTAAATTTTCTAGATCAAGCCCAGTAGAAAAACCTTTCCCTGTGCTTTTCTATGACTAGAAGACTAATCTCCAATGACTTTATTGAATATCTTTCACAGATATTCGATTATCTAAAACAATAAAACAAAGCAAGGCAGTTTATTGCCTTGGGAACAGCAAATTTCCTTCCCCCTTCATTACAGTTGTACTAGAAACAGAAATCCACTTCTTACAAGTCCCGTAGGACTGGGATGGAATGAAAATAGTTAAGCAAATGTTCAGGATCACTACACACAGTAAAAATTCTTTCACCTTCCTTAAGCCATTAAGTTGCAGAAGAAATTGCACTAAGAAGTTTTCTGCTATTCTTTTTAAAAGCACTTCTACACTGTTTAGAGAGCTTTTTAGTAATTGTAATGGAGTAACCAAGATGCGCCTAGCAAGAGATTCAAACCCAGCTACATGGGCTGCCTAAGTACTGGAAACCTTTTTAATGCCAGAGTTCCACCATCTAGAAAACAAAGGATTTGGTATCATGTCCTTTAATTCCTTGAAAGAACAGTTTCGTTTACAGTTTCTTTCAGACAGTGGTGTAAACTGCGGAGACATCTAAGCTGCATTTGATGGGCAGGTGTTTATGATCTCTGGTAGTTTTTGAACTAAAAATATACATTAAAAAACAATGTTCACTATCTATTTACATTCATGCTTACCTGTCACTAGGAATATTATTAATGCTCATAAAATCAAACACATTTTGTTTTGAAGGCTAAATCTTCAAAACTGTAATGAGTGCGGAAGTTACACAGTTGATACACATGTTCATTAACGAGCTTATTTTAGCAGCAGATTTTACCATATAATGCTTTCTACCGAAGTAACACAAACAGAATATATTTATTACTTTCATTTCCTATGAGAATATTTTTATTCAAAACACACTTTACATGAAATATATGCATTTCTATATTAACATATTTTGGATATTATGTGTGTCCACATATATGTATTTAATTTTTATATGCAAAACAATCCCCATGTACTTTTCACTTTGTACCATATGGTACATTTATGTGCAAGACTAATCCCATTCTGAAGACATATAGTAGCCTATTTGTCATCACTCTAATGTTTCATAGATGTTTGCAATATCTTGGTTATATTTCATTGCTAAATATGCTCACTTTTTTTATTGTACTTTTAAGTTCAGCCTAAGACTACAGGTGTTCAGGCCTTGCTCTAATGCCCACTTCAGTAAATAAAAGCTTTCATTTAGCTAAATGAAGTAGGTACCTCCAGCTTCATTGTCCTTCAGAGTGCAAACTGTCCTTCCCTCACTACAATTTGAGTTTCTTGCTGTGTTTCAGCACGTGGCAAGTGGATCCTTTATTTCACAAACCTTTCACTTTAATGTTACCTTTTGTGAAAATACTTTTGTTTTGCAATTAAAGCATTTGTACATTTCCTTGAGAAATTATTTCATTTAAAAGGAGAAAATCCATTTTCTTAAACTTTTGCTTTATATGTTTCTATGTTAGTCTGGCACTATTTCTACACTTAATTCCAGTATCACAGAATAAATAAAAGATTCCTTTCCCCTTCTCCATCACACACACAGAGACACAAAAATAAACTGACAAGTTGTTTTCAAAAAGAANCTTTTTTTTTTTTTTTTTTTCTATGAACATCACTGAGGAACGGGAAGAGGAGATAGAGGATGAGTTGGTAAGTATTCTGTCTCATTTCAGGACTGAAAATTTTTTGAGGGTAGTGACTATGACCAGAAGAGCATCAGCAAGTGAGGTTGAAAGGGGTACATAGAAAACTGATAATGTACAAGAACAAAGTGAGCATGCAGGTACTTCTTAAACAGCAGTTCTGATGTAACAGCTGATCAATTTAGTAGATGCTAAGCATTTTGCCCTGTTGTAGTGAGTGACATACAGGGGCCTTTTATTCCAGATGAGAATGGTATTTTTGACCACAAAAATCCCGTGTTTA
Source organism: Pandion haliaetus (assembly GCA_013401275.1). NCBI lineage: Eukaryota > Metazoa > Chordata > Aves > Accipitriformes > Pandionidae > Pandion > Pandion haliaetus. The sequence goes on along the minus strand of VYZV01031984.1, from coordinate 33,286 downwards.
GGCAGACTCTTATATGTGATGGGCTATTAATTATTCAGACAAGGTAGGAAGTTACTAAGGGTTGCATTAAAAACTGTCACAGTGTATGTGTGAGCAAAAATATATACAGAGCATTTGACTGATGATACGTGGCAAAGCTCTCACACATACTCATGAAGCAGACAGTTGATAATGGCAAAAATGATCATTAATTAAAACACAGAACTGAACGATGCTTATCTAGAATGCCATTAGCTACAAAGCTTGCGTGGGGTGAAGCTGAAGGATATACATATGAAGAGCTAATGGTCTATGGCTGGCTTCTACAGATCCTGTCACTGATAAGGATTTTGCTTCTGAAAGATAAGGAAGTGGCAGAAGAGATAACTCACTTGATGGGGCACTTCTCAGTTTGCCTTCTGACTAGGACTACACCAGCAAATAAATACGGAATGGATGAAATGTATTACAAATTTGGTGATACACTGAAATGTTTCTCTGTAAGAGATTTTTTCTTTAAATACTCAGAGTAATAAGTGTTACTTCCGTTAAGTGAACATGCCTTGCACAGTATATTACACTTAGGTATTTATGTCATTTTGTGTACTCTGAGTTGAAACGGTATAGGTCTGGAAGGAAAAGTAGTCCTCTGCTGAAAAACGTGCAAGATTATCACTGATTTTACTAAGAGGAAGATTTTGAGTTTTATGTATACATGAAAGTATTTATGTGCACCTGTGTGTATGTATGTGTAGCTGAGTTGTATTTTAAGTATAGCCTAACATTAATAATTGTATTGTTATACACTAAATCTTATATGTAAAGCACAGACACCTGAAACAGTTTTAAAATACTCATAATAATTTTGACATATATTCTTATAACCTTTACCTCTTTATATATTTTAATTTACTTTTGCATAATCATTACACAGAACTTTAATAAGTAGTTATCCAAAGCTTATAATACTAGGCAGAATACTGCATAATTGAAAGAAGAAAGCTCTTATTTAAGAAGCTATTGTTAAAAACAAAACAAAATAAAGAAACACCCTTTCTGGGTGCTGTGTCCATTCAAAGATGCTGAAGATCTTGTGATAAAAGTAGGTAACTTTGAGTTAACTTAGGCAGAATGCAAGCTGCTTGATGAATCTGAGGGTGACATGATTATTCAATTATATATGTATTATTCATACATGCATCAAAATCCTTTTAGGTCCACAGCATCATCAAATATCAAACTTTAACCTTTCTTTTTTTCGTATTTTTTAATGTAAAAATAAGATATTGTGTCATGTTTTCCTCAGAGACCTATACTCCCTTTTTTATAATTTATTTACATATCTTAAAGTAAGGAAAAGGTACAAGATAATGATGATATAAGCATTCTTTTGTGATGACTTGTATAATTTACACAAAACATCTGTGAACAAATTTTAATTTGTAATTTACATAGCTATGTAAGTAGCTGTAACCTCCCTCTTACTCCTCTGCAAACTATCAAGTTACATTAACAAACTCCTCAAGACTGCCATGATGAGTAAGAAGCACAAAGTATGTCTACACACAAATGACTTAGACCTAAAATCTTTAGGTTAGAGTCTAACCAAATAATATAATTTAAAAAAACCCAACCAACCAACAACAACAAGTGGCCGTCGTATTTGGAAAAACAGTTACTCATGCTTTAGGAGCAATTTAAAAAATAGAGGACTAGTTCTTTAACAACTTATTAACTTTTTTTATTTCAATTTTTTACTGATTTTGTTTTTAAAGCTTATTCTAGAGATTTATAGAGGAAATTTTAACCTTGCCTTTCAAATGGAAGAACTGTAAATACATACATGTGTAAAGGAGATAAAGGAAAGAACAGCCATTTAAAATTTAAAGAATCCCCAGTCCTCCCTCCAGAAAATTATATCCATAAAGAAAATTATTTTTATTTCAACAAACAAGACCAAAATGGAATGTGACTGACATTGCCAAAAGTATCTTTTTGAAAATTTGGAAAAATATAATTCCTACCAGCCACCACTAAAACAGATGCCAAAAGTGAGGCTTGATCATCAGTTTAGGTGAACGTACAAGGAATTACCTTGTACCTGCCCACCTTGCTAGGAATGCAAGGGGGACCAAAAAACCCACAATGCCAATCAAACCAAACAAAAATCAAAAAACCACTAAGTAATGTGCTAAAAAATCTCTCACTTGCTATAGAATGAGAGCACTGAACTGAACTTCTCTGACAGTTCAAACATTATGCAAAAGCGAAGAATAAATCTGTAGCACTGAAGACAAATTTTTTACTATAACTAATAAGCAGGTACAATACAGAAGCACTAATCTGACACTGCAAAAAAATGAAACAGATTTTTTGCCTTCCTCTCCAGAACGCACATTTCTCCAAACTGCAAATAAGAATCGGTGATGTTTTCCCCTCACAAATCTTGGGAGCTTTAGTGTCTTGCTTTCCTTTTCCCAGAGTGGTACAGAGCTCTCGTTACACTGTTCATCATCGATACGAAGCCGGCTTGTTGGAACAGTATTACTTCTTATCTGTCCTCGAGATGTGTATGTACACATCTGCTGGTCTCTCCTATATATAGTTATTACACGAATAAGAAATGCTGACTTCTATGCTATCAGTGGAGCTATAATCAATCACCTGCTGAACAGTTGTGGAACACAAGCTAAGATCTAATTAATTTTTTAAGGAAATTATCAATAGGAATGCTACCAGCTATACACAACACGTCTCAGCACTCTCAGGAAAAGCTGTTTTAATACACTATACCAGCTACTAGGAAGACAATTAACTCTATCTCAGCTGAAACCAGGACACCAAAGACCAGAGACACACACGCACACCTCCCAGCCATAGCAAGGAGAACGTATCCATTCCCTGCTGACGGCTGCTGGAGACTTACCAGAAGCGCAGGAGAGATTCATTAAGGTAGCTTCTGCCAGAGAAATGCAATGAAATGAACGGCTAGCCTGTGCCAGACGCAAAGAAGTAGCATCAAAATAAACACCTGAAGCATTATTCTTTCTCTTTTTAAATCAAAACTCTTTTACAGTAAACGAATTCCCAGGCAGGAAGAGGTTTCAATGAGCCACCCCAGTAACCAGGGATCTTTTATGTTTGCTTCCCCATATGGAAGTTGAAATATTAAGTCTTATAAACTTAAACAAGCCAGCCCAACCCATCGTCATAACAGAAGTTCACTCCGGGTGCAGAGACATCTTCCTTTCAAGGAAAACTGAACATTTTGACCTGGAACTGTGACACTGTAATCAAAATAATTCAAGAACAAACATGTAAAGATTTTACTGATCTCATATTCAATTCTGTATGAACAGCCAGGGATGTTAATGGTAGGATTACTCAACTGTAACAGCAAAAAGCAGAATGAAAGATCAGGTGGTATTCTTCTCCAGACACACAGACGGCACACGGCAATTTGATCTGCTGCTTACTCTGCAGTGCCCCTGGGATGAGGGTCTTTTCTGTGGTTACACAAATTTCAGCACAGCTTGACCCTTGGCTCTGACCTGGATTCCCAGTCACCACTTGAAACTCAGCAATCGCGCAAATGGGGGATGTAACGCTCCCTGACTGCACCCCACCAGCACGGGCTGATCCCACGCACCGGAGGAGGAGGAGAGCTGCGGAGGCTGTGCCGTGGGACCTCGGCAGCACGAGGACCGTGGCAGCCACTCTGCTACGTGGTACGCGGCTGGTGCTTTACGCTTGCTCTTCCGTTTAGTTGCCTGTGAGGCATGGGGAACCCATCTTAAATTCAAGAAGACAGAGAGAGCAGGATCCAAGCAGCAAAACACAACAGACAATTAGGGGAAATCCTTCACCTTACCTATTACACTGGAGTCAAGGGTTCTGCCACCCACCCCACCCGGCACAAATTTTCTATTGCTGCTAACAGAAAGAAGCAGCTGCATAGCTGTTGCTTCGCAATTCTGACCACAGACATACCGGTCAAACCATAATATAGCTAAAGGGATGCTTAAAATTTGCCAGCTCAGCTATGGAGTACAATACTTGTCCTCCTCTGGTGCTTTCTGAAACTGAAATATATTATTGTTATGGACCCACTGATGCATACAAATAGGTGGTTCAGCAAACATACACTTTGTTTGAAGATGTTCTGTTTTAAGCTCATAGGGAAGTAAAAATTGTGCAATCCATTCCTTTCCTATTTATTCGAGCATTACGGAACTACAATACCTTACCAGCCTGTTCTGAGCATAAGAAATTTTTTTGGATTCATGCTGGCAGTAAGTGGCCCTTTGAGGATTCGGGTGTTTTCCCCCCCGACACTCTCCTTATTCTTCTGGTTGATCTAAATCTTATCAATTTCTTCCTCTTGAAGTAAAAAGGAGTCCAGCTCTCAGATGGCTTGTGGTTTCTGTGATTGAAGTGGTGGGATAATGACAGTCTGTCCGTCTCAAAACCTATTTCTGAATTCATTCATGAGCCCTCATTAAAGTTGTAAGAGAATTATGAAGGCAGAGAAATAATGAAATACGAGCCTTTCCCAAACTGGTCTCACTATCCCACCACACTCAAATATCTGATATTCATTGTGACACACTTTCTTCTGCATTGATGAATTTTAATTTCTGTTGCTCAGGGGTAACACTTCAGGAACAGCATGAGTGGTCATTATATCACATACATATTAGAGTCTACCTCTCTTTAAACTAGATGCCTGAATTAATAAGGTCCTTTTCCTGTACTGTGCTGCCATACTGGTAAATACTTTCTGACTGGGTAAAACTGAAGTGCAAAAAAGTGCTCTCCCAGCTGTCTTATGAAGTCAAGATCAGAGAACAGCATGCAGACTTTTGGTATTTCACGTCGGCATGAGCATTCTCCAGAGCTCCCCGTGTTGCTGATGGACACCACGTCCCTTGACAGCCTTCAACTTGGCAAGGGGGAAGAAAAATTCCTGCCTCCTGCCCCAGTGCACCCCACTCCCAAACAAATCACAAAGCACTACCATCACCCACAACAGAGTATTAAATAAAATGTTACTTTTGCCAAATGAAGTACAGATTTAGCCTGGGCAAGGCCAATACACCCTGCTTTATATACCCACGTGAACACTTGGAATGATGCTTCAGAATTCATAACTGCAATTACTAACAGTTCAACCCCTACAACTTTATCTATCCTCTGCTTTGAAGGTAGAATATACTCAACACTGAGGATGGGACCTGATTTGTTAATATTGGCTTCAAAACATAGGGTGAAGTGTAATGATGTTTATCTTTCACTGAAGACACAAAACTGGACAGCTACCAAAACAACGTGCATGACCTACTGACTTAAAGTAACCTAGGTTTTTTTCTTTACTGCAGACTAATAACTTTGCCATATGCTAAAAAAGTTGAAGTATAAAAGGCAAAAAAAACCCTTGAAGAGCTTTTAAGAGGAAAAAATGTAACACTTTCTTCACAATAAGCTAGCTTGTTATATCATACTTTCTATTTTTTATATCAGTGAATCAAAAAACATTATTATGCTACAGAGCTGAATATTCTGTCTGAGCAGTATCCGAACAGTTGAATGCAAACTTCAGTGCAAAATACTTAAAGAAAGATGTATGCCCATTTCAATATGCTGCAGCAATCTCTTCATGAATTATCAAGAGCAAAACTGTCAGTCCATGTCACAGAGATACTCAAAGGACTAATTTGCTTGGCTAAAATGCTGCTGTACAGTTTTCTCAACCACCTTTTCTAAATATAACTCTGGTATTCCAGCACAGCAATGTTTGCCACATAGAAGTATATTAACAGCGCAGAAGCTGCCAGTAATTTTGCTAAGTGATCAGCCAATACTGCCTGATAAGATCACATCAGAAACAAGGCCAGCCTTTCAATATTAACCCATTTTTTATCTTACCTTTTCCCAGGTGACTGGCTGTGATGTCAGGTGAAAGAGCGATGGAGAGTTCAAAACACAAGATAAATAGATGCCTGTGAATTTAATTTGCAAACAAAAATCCAGGAACAGCTATTATTTAGTGCAAAGACATAAGCCCTGGCAAGATACCTGTGGGTTCTCCTATCTTGACATAAAACGGGACACACTGGCAAGAGAAGACCTAGATTCTAAATTTTTCCTAGGAAAAACTCTCCCACCCCCCTCAGCTGATTTGCCAGAGTGGTCTTTGCTTGAAGCTACTGCTATGCTCCAGCCATCTCACTCACATGTACACAAACACACACAGAGTGAGGCATTATCTGCCTAGGAAATACCTCCCAGACCTATGTCTGCTCCATCAGCAAGCTCGAGGATGTGTTTACTCAGATCCATTTCCACAATTAGAAGAGCACTATCATCCTTGCAGCTAAGCCATGACACAGTTTTGGAAGACAGGAGATTGGGGCGGGCGGGTGTGATGGGGAGAGAAAGAAAAAAGCTGTATATGGAGGAGGAAAAAAAAATTAAAAACTTTAGAAATGATTGCTAAGAAGCAGTCCTTTCAAGGCAGGTTAAAGTCCTGTATCAGTTAGCACTATCATACCCATAATACAAAATTTGCTCAAACCTACACTGTCAGGTCCCTTGTAAAAATAACTTGTTCATCTGTGGACCACCCATCAAGGTATATTGTTCTTGAGATGCAGATAATATTCTTTTAAGATGTGGTAACCTGACTGATGTTTTTTCAAGTACGGTTGGACAGACAATACTAATATATTCTTGGTAAAGTGCACACTCTTACTTTAGGATTCCCAGATTTGTTACGATCTCTAGAAATTTGAATTACATACCAAATGTTTAAAAAAGTGTCTACACAACACATTTTTATACTACTTTTTATTAATATTTTAACAATATCTAATTGCAGCAGTGTTATTCTATGTGTTTTAAATTTTATTGCTTTTCAGGTGACAGCAAGGAGCAACCAAAAAAAGTAAGTTATGTTTGAATAATACATTTACACTGCTGTTTTTTAGCGTGTTCTTCAGCTCTCTCAGAACCTGAAGTGGTGGCAGCTTTCTGGAAAGCCAGTTTTGTAGTATGTACCAAATACTAGAAAGATAGAGATGTATTAAAGCTTGAGATTGACAGACAGCTGGCTGGATTCAAAGGGAAAGTAAGTAGAGCGGTGGCAGCATCTATGTGAACTTAATATCAGAAAAGTGAGAGTCGTGGGATAGCTGGGACCAGATCAGGCTCTGTCAACCAGAAGATGATATTACACCTTTAAGGCCATTGGGGCTCCCGGACTGGTAAGGAAACAGAAGATTTAAAACCAGCTCTGTCTAGTGTTAAGGGAACGCAAAGTAATTTGAGCTGGCAGAAGGATTTGTGAAATTGCATCGGTTTGGGATAAAGTTTGGCCTGCTCTTCCTGGCTAGTTGAGAAATAGGGTAATGCAGTGAAAACATGCAAACTCTTTTTTCTTCGTCCCTCTTTTTAAATTATTCTTACGCTGGTTTTCAGTTTGGTCATATTTAGTATGGATCAGCATGCCTATGGCTATTTAACGCCATTCCTCTTCTTCGTAGCTATGGTTTTGTTTTTCCTTACTGAACACCAAATGAAATCGAGTAACGATCACTCCAAAGTCACCCTACGGAAGAAAGTACACAAGCGTCATAAATACTCTTGCAGTTGCTGATATGAAAGTGTACTGAGGAACAGAGGTTTTCATACTAATGAGGTCACCTCATTTACTTTATCATGGAGTCATTGTTACAGTAGGATAGTTGTATTACATCAATAATTTTAATTGCAGTGTTACCAAGGTGTGAACAAAGTATTCCCCTTCTTAGGGATTTGCATTTTAGGGAACAGGCAAATCATATAAAACACAGAAAAAGGAAGGCTGGTAGAATTAATAAAAGAGATTACCATTGGAATATAGTCTGCAATTAATTAATTCGACAACTTCAATATTAGAATTCATTATCCTCCACGACCCTCCAAAATCATCTGTATTTATTGACCCTCACAGAGACTGAAAAGCCCTTTCTTTTGGTCATATATTTCAGAGATTTCTGTAGGATTTTGAGATTTACATAGATTCTACATCATTTTTCCATGCCAACTGGTAGTTTAATTTTTTAGTCTGTTACTGATGACTTTAAATAGCACTTTTTAAAGTTTCCTTGCAAACAGTTTGCACCCATTGACAAATTTTTTTCAGACATCTTGCTATTACTTTAATGATTCCTTGCTGTAAGTAAATTAGAGAACACACCGTTTTCTTTAAGAGCTAGCCATCTAATTTAATATCAGTAAGTAGCAACTAGCAGTGGTGACAGTAGGTCTCTATTTCACACAGTCCCACCATTGTTCCTTGCCCCTCCTTCACCTTCAGTTTCTCTGCAGGTAGCATAATTTGACAAAAATAAAAGAGAAATGCTGAAAGAGTGCTTCTACCTACTTACTCCTCTGTCTAAGCAGGGAAGGAATTGCTAAAGAAGTGTCAGAACTTTCCCTAGGAAGGTACTGGAGTTATTGGAACGCCTAGAGAGTAAAATTAAAAATGAGTAAAATTAAAAATGACCTAAACATAAGGGATAACATTCACTAAGAACGACACAGAGATTAAAAATAATGTCAGGTATGGTCCCAAAACTAAATAAATACTTTTCTGGACTGAAAACAGAAGCAAGGACATTGCTGATGATCAAAGGTAACACGGCCAGGGGAAATACCAGATAGTGAACCTATATCCTAAAATAAGAGCAAAATCCCCAAATTAAAGTTGATCAAACAAGGAACAGGGAATGTGCTTACAGGAACTTACAGTAATATTAAAAGCAGAACAATAACCTATAACAACAGGAAAAGTGTAGATCTTTAAGAAGGAAGAGAAAACAAAACAACAACATTTGGCAAGCAAACTTAAGATCATTAGTCTTATCTCAGTTGACCTATCCTTCAAAACTTGTGTAAAAAAGACAAGAATCTAAGTTAATCAAAGTTCGGTAAACCTGTGTTGAATTTTATTGAAAATAGATTGTTCCAGGCTAATGCAATAATTGCTTTATAAACAAGACAAATTGAAACTAAGTTCAAATAAATTACTGTATGTTCAATACAGCACTGTACCAAAAAACGTGAGTTCAGCTGTAAAAGGTTGTAGTGTAAAGAATTAACTAAAGAAAAATAAGTGATTTGCACTGGACTGGAGGAAAGTTGTACATCCTCCAGGATGAGTCTCAAAACTAGTATCAATTGGTTAATGTTAACAATTTTGTGGAAGAAAAATGGAATAGACTTGTGAAATGTGTTGATCAGGAGAAATTAACAAAATAAAGATGGATGTAACAGTGAATAACTGATGGAAATGATGGGAGCAGTAAAACTGTGATGATGTTCAGGCAAAATGCAAGATCATTTATTCATTAATACAATGCATTTCTAGTTTTAGATATGAATTATTTGGAAATGACAAGGAAAGACAGAGACCTGGGTTTCTTTCAGACTGACTGAGCTATTAATTCAATGTAGCCGTGGAAGAAACAAATACAGTCTCGTGAGGTGGCAGCTGATGTATTTCCATTTATAAAGTATCATTAATGTCATAGTACAAAAACCCTTGCGAATGAAAACAGCTTAAAACAGTGACATCTACCCTGCCCATAGCACTGAGATAATGACAATACGCCTCTTGGAAAGCGGAGAACTTAGTTGACTACTATGCTGTCACTTTTCGATGAGTAACAAACTCATTAAAACTAAAGATGATAAGGCAATATATTCCCATGCCTGAAGAAACTCCTCACATCAAACTGAGAACAGAAACGATGCCATCGTTATGAATCAGCATAGCCTTCAGCCAACAGACGGCAAACGGACAAAGTTAACCCATTCGTCTGCTATTATGTGCCTCATGTTTAGATCTTGCAGAGAGAATTTCTAATGAAGAACCTCTACCTGAATAGCGATTCATCAGCAGCTAACATACCTAATGGCCTAGAGCAAATTGCCGATTCATCTGTTGACCTTATGGATCTCAAATGATTCTTTGCTATGTGACTTTTCTATTGCTGTTATCACTGTGTTGCATTTATGAAGATTGCATAGAGGACTACAAGACTGTAAATATGTTTCCTAATTAGGTATTTCTTCATTGTAAGTGTTCCATGTGCAAGCAGACATCCATCTTGAAGCCTGTTCCCATCTAATTTCAGTGGAAATGTTGCTATCTTCTTTCATGCAAAAAGGCCATTTTTATTGCACTTTCCTTGATCTGCAGGGCTATAAAATTTGTTACCTCAAAACTCCAAAGGATTAAGACCAGAAGCCAGTTAGAATGCTACACCATGGCAAATCAAAGCAGGGTTATAATAATCATCACAATTAACATTTGGCACTTAAGGTACAACTTAATATCTCATATTACAGTACACGTAAATAGAAAAACAAAAAAAGGATTAACATCAGGACTACTGAATGGAAATTAAGTACCACCTTTATGGAAAGGACACAACTTTAATGTGGCCTGGCAATAGGCATATTCTTTCTACTTATGAAAGGAGAAAAAAAAGCACTATTTCCTGATTTTGCACAAATGTTTTGAAGCCTTTCTTTCTGCTGTACCATGACAGCAGCTTCTCACTGTCTAACATCTACTACATCACCATGGGAAAAAACCCCCTACTAACATAATTTTATCATTTGGATTTCCACCACTTTCTATCCTCCCATATAGGAACTTCTTAGCAAGTACTCAGCGCCCAATCCTTTTGCCAAAAGTTACCAGCCTGCAACAAAGCTTTTTCTCAGTCACCATAACAATACAGGGGAACAAAGTAGGAAAACTGGCTAAAGTTGGAGCCACAAGCTTGACCTTCTATAGGCATCACTCTGCACACTTGTCTGGATCTTGTCAGAATCTAGCTGGGATTCTGGCAGCCCAGAATCAGACAGGGGAAAAAGAACTGGGGGTTTAATCACCAACCTAAAGGCAAAAGAAGTACATTATGCAGTATAATTTTGAAAGCAGTTCTACTGAGTCCCTATCAGGGGTTAGATACCTGAGATCAGGTTTATTTATGGCATAAATCAGCACACTTCAATGGATATACAGTTGGGAAGAATTTGGCCTGTTTTAAACTGTAATTCAAAACTGAAAAATCACCCTGGAGAGGTCCAGAGAATTTCAGTTTCTATCATCCTTACATTGTCTTTTCAGCGTTTCCTGTTATTTACTTCTGTAAGACATGAAGCTAATGCCCAACCTTTAAAGAGAAACAACACCATCACCATTCTAAATGTAACCGAACAACAAAGACATGCACATAGAGCTGTATGTTTCTGCAGCTGTATGTTTCTGAATGATTATTTTTTGATGATGCCCCTTAAAGTTTTGGAAAATACAGCATTACTTACCAGTTAAATCAGTATACTGATTGTAAAGTAGTTAATATACAATTGTATCTGCACTTTTTAAGTAATCACACTAGTATTTAGCATTTAAAAATATCTGACACGTCACATGTGTGATATGAAGGGAATTTTCTAAAAAGTTTGACTGAAAGGGAAGGGAGGGAGGGAGGGGAGAATGACATTTTGTTAATCCAGTACTTTGGTATTAGCTTTCATCTTAAAAAATGAACATAAGGAAAAAGAAATAGTCTCATAGATCTTTTAAGAAAAAAAAAAAGCATTAAATTTTAATAACACCAACTGGAGACCTTTTGTTTGCTTGCTTCTTACTCACCAGAGATTCACAGTAAATACTCCAATACTGCGAGCAAAGAGTAGAACAAAGACTAAGCTTCAGTAAAAAGTTAGGGCATGATCTTAATCTCAACCGTGCCTGTTATGTGTTTGTGTGGCGCAGGTGGGTTTTTTTTTTGGGAGTGGGGGAGGGGGCCGCAGGAGGGGGGTCC
>VYZV01031984.1:1911-17440 GCA_013401275.1 Pandion haliaetus | reverse complement strand
CCTGGCTGTGTCCCCTCCCAACCTCTTGTGCCCCTCCAGCCTTCTTGCTGGCTGGGCATGAGAGGCTGAAAAATCCTTGCCTTAGTCTAAACACTGCTTAGCAACAACTGAAAACATCAGTGTGCTATCAACATTCTTCTCATACTGAATCCAAAACATAACACTATGCCAGCTACTAGAAAGACAATTAACTCTATCCCAGCTGAAACCAGGACAGATGAGTGCAGTTGATCCATAGCATACAGGCGTTAATTAGAATCTCATCTGCAGTAAAAGATTATCATAATGTATTTTCCAAAGGATGAGAGCATCCCTAAAACCTGAAACTTCAAAGCTTAAAAAAAAAAAAAAAAAGCCTGAAACATTTTAAAAGCTCCATTCTCAGTTTTGTTTTTCAGGAAATAAAATTTTCCCTCACAGCTTGCTTGAAGACCTACAGTAAATCTGGTAAGTCACTAGAAGGAATTGTTGTCTTTGAAATTGAGGCATAGCTCATATCCTACTTAGCAATTCTATCCTATAAACATGCATCAGGATCTCTCATTACAGATAATCTTTCAGTTGCATGCATAGATGATATTGGCTTCCACAGTGCTTTACAAGCTTCACAGTACTATATACCATTTTACTAAAAAGGGTACATTCCTAACACTTGATGAGGGAAGATCCCCCCTATAGAAGACTGCTCAATACAAACATTCTGGTTTTTCCACAAGCGTATTTTCTTAATCAATCATAGCATATATAAACATCATATAAAAATGTAAACATGCTCACACCAGCTCACCTATAAATGCTGATGTACTGTAACTAAGTTTGCCAGAAGTCTAAGAGCATCAAGAACGATATTCCTAGACATTTCATGACAACCAGCCCTTGAACAGAGAAGGAACATCCTTGGGTGGGGAGGTGCTCATTTGGTAAAGCATGGACTCTGAAGCAGAAGACAGCTTTTTGGCTTGGCATCAGCCACAGGCAGAGTCTGAGCCACCCACCTCAGCTGTGGTTCAGAGATGTGTGACTGCTAGAAGCACTGCATGTGCACTGGTGAGTGGAGTTCAAGAGGGATGGCAGTGCAGGGACGTGCGTCTTGTGGTCATGGGCAAACCTACAGCATTTTGGGTGAGAAATTAAGAAAGCAGATCAAGAAGGTTCAAACCTAAAATGAGATGTTACACCTCTGTCATGCTACTAATGAAGTCCAGCATCAGGGGATAAATGGTGGGCTGAGACCTACACTGTACAAATGCAAACAGCTGTTTGGTCAGGGCAAGACATAATTTCTGTGCTAAAGTTACCGAGACTTCGCTGGAGCATCTGTCTGACAGAACAAGAGTTTGGAAGAGCAAGCCACCTCTGCCCAGTTGTCAGTGTGACTGCTTTCACCCATCTCACTCCAAACATCAGAGCCCACCTTTCTGCTGCTAACAGGACTCCCAGCTCTTCCAGGAGCCTCCGCTCACAGCCAGGATGCTCCGAGTGAGTCGTCCACCACCCCTAGCCATATTTTGTGCCAGTTATTTGTACCCAGGTATCTCCCCAACACAAAGATTTGTACACCAAAATAAAGTAACCTGCACTCTAGTTTAAGAGATATCTGCATATTGCCACCTGTCAACTATGACTCCATCACACAGAGAAAAAAAAGAAAAGGAGGGGGGATATTTCTCCCTCCCCACCTTACAGGAAACAGAAATAAGTAGTGTTATGCTACGAAGGCAAGAGTTTTTTCTGTGCCTAGCGACTGCTGGTTTCCCCTCACAGCATATGGTCTTGTTTAGTTTCTTTCTCTCCTAGCAGTGAACTAATAAACAAGAGGTAGGCCTCTGTCTTTTCACCAAGGGAAAAAGAGAAACGTACTTCTAACACAAGGTAGACACTTATCCTGGTGCCAAGAAAAAGTGTTCATGCCCCATTAAACAGAAGGTAGACTCCTGTCTCTCTGGTTCTTTTGTTTGTTGCCTCAGAGTGTTAAACAGAGCAAGGGCACTCCTGCTTCCAAGCACCTGCATTTAATTGCGGCTTATTGCATTCCCCACAGGGAGGCAGGAACAGCTGCAAGGGAACACTGTACTGATGCAAGAGCAGAAAATACTTTTTTTTTTTTTCCTGAGCAGGAAATGTGCTCTCTTCTACAAAAAGCACACTACTCTAGAGAGAAATCATTAGGAAAAACAACTAGTTCTGCTCGGTTTTCCTCTGTTTTCTTTCATTTATCTTTTCTTAAACAAGTTAATAAACTGCTATTATAAAATTTTAAAAAAATATCAAGACTCTATAAAGAATCTATTTAAAACTCACTTTTCAAGAGCAATAATCTTTTTGGCTGAGCAACCTGCTTGTTTGTTAACTGAAAGATTTTCCACAAAGCCCTGGCAGGTCATCAAGATTTAAATTTAAGTGAATATAATTCAATAAAATTAATGCGTAATCTAAGTTTAGGACTATCTTCTAAAGAAAAATAAAAAAAAAATAAGGATTTCTTTCCATCCTGCATGGTATTTAATTACTTATTTATGGAAGGCTGTATAATGAAACTCTGGGAAAGTATGTACATTTTTCCCTTCACGACAACTACATTCAGTCCTTCTTTCTTTGCAGCATTTGTTCCATATATTTGTCTTCTGAACAGAATATTTCAATAACTCCCTCCACACACAGAGGGTTTTTTCCCCCCCCTGGTATTTTTTTCTGGATTTTTTTCTTGATCCCTTTTAGAAACTACCTAGTATCACGAAGAATGCTAAAAACACCTTAATAATTATACCGAGCCCCAAACCCACAGGCTGGCCAGCAGTTCCTGCTTCAAACTTGGGAGATCTCCATCAGCTGGCACAACAATGAGCAAATCTTCATCTGACAAGGAGGGCTGATTTGAGAGCCCCTCCAATTTAGGAGAGCAGAGGAAATCCAGAAACCCTGTCATCTGGTTTGATGAAAGTCAGCAGAAAGCAAGGCACAGTGATGCAAGGAACTACCCATGCTCATCTCATGCTGGAAAGCCAGCAGGAAAGCTCCTCCTCATACATTAAGTTTTTAGGGCTCTCCTGCCTAACTAGGTCACCTCTACCAAAATCAAATGGAAACAATAATCCTAGGGTTTGGAAGCCCTACGGCCACGTCCCAGCATGGCCACAACAGCTCTTTTAGATTGCAAATGTTTTCCAGGTCCCAAGATTTAAAAGAAAAATTTGCTTTCTCTGTATCATCTTCTGTACCCAGAGGCAAGACAATAAAGAGTATAGTCACAGCATCACTCTCTGTCTAGGCCTCCTAATACAATTGAAGGGAAAGAATAATTGTTTCTTCGCATACCACTCTACTGCCTTATTGAATTAAAAAGTGGAAATCTTTCTTTTTTTCCCCTATGTACTAAAGAAATAGAATATTTAACCTCCCACCTGTTTCTCCAAAATAAAAAGAATAAAAATGGAAATGTTTCCTTATGCTCTTTGAAGTTCATTGGATTTAAGCAGACTGTAATATTGAGGCTTGGTTAGTTGCACGCACTGCATGCTTCCTGTTATGTTCCAACTTATTTATTTATTTTAGACAACTAAGACTCACTTTTAGTCTAAACTATAGACTAAAAAAGTCAATAAAAAAGAGCCAATTTGACAGTCTCAGTGGATGAAGCCTGTGACAGAATAGGCACAAGTCAAAGCAGCATTCTTTCCCTACCTTATTTATTTGCATCAGCCTTAACTTCAAGAAACCTCTATTTGATTCAAGAGAAGCTCAGCATTAGTAATCCCTACAGCCTTTGCCTTAGGTCTTGCAACAACAGGGAATTTTCATATGGGAGGAGTGGGGTTTCCACTTAGAATACACTACGACACGTGCAGGTTAAGCAAAGGAGAGTAGAAATACACCATGCATAGTGAGTGCTCCAGGCACAAATGCTGGGAATTGAGATATCTCAGGGAATCCCATCTCCTGTTCTTCCCCTTCTCCTCTACTACCCTCCAGTCAACTGTCTAGCAAAAGAGCTGGGAAGGGGGTGACTGCTGCCTGTGTTCCCCCCTGGGATCCATAACTACCCTGCAGATGAAGCTCAGAAGCCACAGGATTACCCTAAATGCATGAGAACCGCACCTCTTCCCTGCCTGCCTGTGTGCAATCTCAGAAACCACACCGGTTCAGGAAGGTCTATTTCCCTCATCTCTGCAGAGGCATGGTGATGAGCCTGCCCAGCTCCCCTGGCTAACCTTGCAGTGTGCCTGCACAGCCTGGCTCAATTTGCTCTGATTTCTGCCTCCTCACACTCCTTTGCTCCCCAGCTGAAGGGGGTTGCTCCAGAGATTAGAAGTCCAAGTGTGACGGCCCAGATAATTTTCTGCAGTGGAAGAAATCTTCTTTGGGACTAAAATTACTAGAGCCTTCTAAGTTTGTTTCTTTCCTCAAAAGAACTTCCTAAGGATTTAGCTGAGAGGCGGTCATCAGTATTTCACAGTCTCTCGTAACAAGTGAACGTGGATACCAGATAATAGCGGTGAGTGCTTGAGGAAACTTAGAAAACCTTGGAAAGCAACAAGGAAACTGTAGATGAAGAGTACTGGTCAGTACTGGAAGAACACTGGTTAGTACCACCAAGCCTGAATTAAGATTTAATACTTCCTTCATTCACTGGACCTGCCTCAGGTTAATTCATTTTCTACTTGACCAGGCTTTGGTCTCTCAGTCACAGCCAGTGATGACAGGCCTCAGATTGTGACAGATGAAGTTGTTCTCAGCTGCTAAATATAGGCTGACATCACATTCACTTCCCATATAAACGTCCAAGAGTACTTTCTTACTTGCCCTCAACAGGTAAGATGCTTTCTAGGTATGAGAGGGCAAGAGCACAGATAGGAGCAGTTACCTCTGAAGCAGCTAATGCTACACATGTTCACACCTATGCTTTTTCTACATTAAAGTTTCTGAAGTCTCATTCACTTACTTGTTCATAACAGCCTGATTGAGGTAGTAATTCTCCACATTTCTAACAACAGAAGTTGGAGTTATTTTTACACATGGTCTGAATGCAGTTTGTCTTTAAACTTGAACAAAGATCATTATTGCTAGAATTCTGAAGAGGGCCATGCACATGCAAATGGTTTGTTTTGAAGATTTCCTAAGAAATATAAATAAATTTAAAAAAAAATAAAATACAGCATTCTAATGAGAACTTTGTTTGCTATTAGATCAACTTTTCCTACCTTTAGTACTGCAGTGGAATAAATCATAAATATATAGATAATATTCTGTCATTTCATTTATCTGGCATCAAGTACTGTTTTACAAAATACCATAAGCTAAATAGGATTCATGCAAGTCATTCAAAAGTAAGTCCTCTAGTAGACTAGATTTTTATGTCTCCACTGAAAGCAGTTTAAAACCTAGGGAAAAAAAAAGATTCAATAACTGTTCTAAATGTATATGCAATAAACTATTTGTCTAACTAGGTTTATATAATGTGATTATCTGAACATCTATTATTTAATTAGCAATACGATGCCATCGTTTACTCTGTGACTATATCTCATCATCATCCTCAAAAGCAAGCACTAGAAGAAAATATAACATAGAACTAACAGGATTTCAGACAGGGACTTTATCTTAATTATCACAACAAAGAGCAAGAATCCTTACTTGCTATGACACTAGCTCCAAAGTAGAATATTCTCAGAGTGCTGAGGGGCATATGAGTTTAAGTAAAGCTATTGTATGAACACCTTATTTTGTAATTATCTACATAATGAGAATTGGATGAGAGTTCTACCAATTCCATTCATCACATTTGTATTCGTAATTGTAAGGTGACACTTTGCATCTCTTCTGCTTACTTTCCATTTGTCACATTATTTTTCATATTGACAAGCCATGTCTTGTCAGATTCTATGAATATTATCTACACATTGGTTACACACATTGACAATTTAAAATAATTATTCATAAATCATGCTTTCTGCTGTTAGTCAGCTAGTATCTTTTGTTCCCAACTTCTTCCCAGTATCCATGGCTCAGGTGTCTAAACCCTTGAGATCACCTGAGGCTAAGAAAACGGACATTTGTTTGGCACTCAAGCAAGAACAATACATTCTGCTAATATATGTTAGGGACAGCAGCTCTATACCCATAACTTTTTTTTAGCCAGAATTAAATGAATTTGCGTATATACACAAATTATTAAAATACAACATTTAGAATTCATCCAAGATCTAATTGCCCCTACTCCAAATGAAGTTTTTATTGCTCTCTGTAATAGGATATGTAGATAACTATTTTAGTTTGTTTGTATGCCTGCCAATATAGAAGTTGACATAATTCAATCTTTCAGATTCAAAGCAACCAAGATGATTAAATTACTTGCATATTATTGTATCTTGACAGAAAATCTCTCTCCAAAATAGCATTAATTGTGAGTTTGTTTGGGGTTTTTTAAGAATATTGAGTTGAAGCAGAAAACAGTTAACACAAATCTGCCATCTACATAAAAGTAGGGAAACCTACAGTATTTCTAGGACATATGAAAAATGAATGGCAAGTCAGGAACAGAGTGATAGATTTCTTGGCTACTACAGAGGACAAAGGAAAAGAAGCATATGCATGTATGCTTTTTTGACAAACACATTTACACCCTTATTAAAAACACATTAATTTTAATAATGTTTCATGTTACTAGCCAACATATGCATCAGATGTTCAGGGATTGTTTTAAGTTTATTTGAAAGTTTTTCTGATTATCCTGTATTTTAATGTTTTGCTGAAGTTAAGTCACATCATGCAGCTACCAATTAATGTATTTCTTGTAAACATGAACTGCAAAAAAACTTGTATTGCTGTCTCTTAAAAAAGTTGCTAACAAAAAAAGGAAAGCGAACAGTCTGCGTACATTAAATGATGCACCTGAGGAAAGCACACGCATAGGAGAAATTCCAAGTACTGGAAGCAAGTGTATGTTTACCTACCAGGGTTGTACCAGAGTATCTTGCAAGCAACACAAGGTTTATGCAGAGAAATAGATGTCTCTGGGCTGCTGTGATAAGGAAGTTGAATAACTTTAGAGATATACTATTGTATTGCCTCTGAATCCTCTGCACTTTTAATCCTTTATTCCAGTTCCTCTTTACAAACCTCCTGAAAAACACAGTAAGTCTTGACCAAACATGGGGGAAAATCCTACTCTCTCAGGCTGTCTTAGAATCTAACATGTGAAAGTATGTAGAATCTAATTATCAGCTGAAACTAAAGAGTCATGTGCTGTTTGCCAACTAAAGACTGTAAATTACTCTGCCTCTCATCCTCCCCTTTTCCTGTGCCCTCCCACCCCACTTTATCTGGTGTTTTGCTTTTCTTGGAGATTGTCATCCTAGCTCTGGATTCCGATACACTGACATGCACCAAACAATAGTTTAACTTCTTTAGGGGCTATCTGGGACTCCAGGTATTCAGGTTTGCTTCCTCATATTCAGCTGCCAACTTATAGACACTTCTTCCCCTTCTGATGCCTGCAATACCAATAGTCCAGCTGCCATGTGTAAAAATCATCCAGAAGTACATAATGCCGCTCTTCGTATACCTACCCATCACACCATCAATATTCAAGCCCTGGAAAGGATAAGGAATTTACCTAAATGGGGCGGGGGAATTAACATACAGCACACGGTCTGCCTAGCAAAGATGCTTGTATGTTCTCTTACTTTAGTTACTAGGAATAGCCAGACCTTCTGAATATGAAATAAAAGAAACTATTTTCGGCGAGAAGTATCAAATTTGCCTAGCACTCCTAGAAAAATTCAACAGGAAAACTACCTATAAAAAAAATAGTATTATCTACAAACAAAGGAAACTCTTCATTGGACTCTCCACAGCCAGAAGCTGAGGAGCACAAAGGAGCCTGAAGATTCCACAGTGTTTAATAGACATCCTTAATGGTCTTACTGAAACCCAATATAATACATTTTTAGCTGACGAAGATAGAATCACTCTTCCTTCTTGTCGAGCCAGGGCACTCAGTTCACAAGCTTGCTGAACCTTGCTTACCTTTCATATATCATCAGGAAAACAGACAACTTTAAAGAAGATTCAGCTCTCTCTTCCTTGCACACCCTATCATTATTTTATGGAAGACATTATTTTATTAGAGATCCATGTAATTTTCTGAATGTGGTATGTATCAGTAGTACTATGCCAAGTTACTGAGGTGTAGGTAGCAAACCTCAAGAGACTAAAGCAAATCTATATGCTTAATCTTCACACAACCTGAATTACACAACCCATTCAGCCTAGCCTTTGCTTATAAATCTATGCTTTTTATTACATGCATATTGATAAAAAAAAAATCTTTATTTTACAAGGTCATTTGCATTTAAAAAATATTTGAATGTGTGAATAGCTGTACTTGCAATCCTACACGCATGAAAGACACCCTGAAAGTCCTCAGAGTCCTCCAAACTTTGGGCTAACTTTGTAAATAATAGGATAAAACAAAACAAAAACCTTAACAGGTACAAATCCAGCGACCAGTAAATTATATTCACAGAACTGTCTTTCCCTGAAGATTAGTGCTTTCACTGATGTTTCACAGATACTTTAGCAATAATCCCTTTACACAGGCATGCAGATTCATTTTTACAGATAACATATCTTCCAAAAGCCTCAACTTGAGGTTGTCTTTTCAGAAGCCAAAGGTCAGTATTTCAGATTTTTTCAAAAAAAGTATGACCAACAGCTGACAGTGATTAGCAACTATCTTCATTTATACAGTTGCTGAGATACATGTTTTAGCTGCAATAATAGTTACTGCATCATGTGCCTTACATATACTCATTGGCATTTTCCCTTTTCTTCATATTGGCTGCAGTCTGTCTGCCTTTTCTTTCATTTCATTTCCTACCTCTTCCATCTGTTGCCTCTTTTATCTCCATCTAACTAATGAAGATTTCCCTACTTCATTTCAAAAGCTTCAGCTGTGATAGTTGTACATGCTTATTTCAATCACTTTTTATTTGTACCTATTCTGACTTAACTTTGCTAGGAAAGGACTTGGGACTAGAAGTAGTCAGGAATTTATTTCATAAAACAGGCCTCTTTTAAAAATTATTTTCATCAGCTGAGTATAATTAATGGATTAATATGAGGTTCAGATAAATTTTCAAACAGCAGTGATATTGTTCTCTCTTGTTGGTGTTCGATTAGTTTCTTAACAACATCAGGCTATTCAGAACGTTTGGGTTTATTATACCAGAACTATGTTTAAAGCAACGCACAAGTTGCTTGTATTTATTGCGTACTGCTTGCCCTAAAGGTCAGCCTGAACTGGCTTCCTCATGTGCTAGTTTAAAGACAGACATTGGCTGTATCGGTAGGGCGAGTTTTAGCAAGCCTATACACAAGATCTAGCTCAAACATAGGCAAACACAAGGAAATTCAAGAAATAATATTTAGGAAATACATTGTGCTACCTCTGTTAGGGGGGAACTACATTGCTTTTAGCGTACAAGAAGAAGGGATGCTAAAACATCTTATCTATTAAGGAAGATGAGCTACATTATTTTTGTCTAACAGTAAAATAAAAATGTACATTTACATTTAGAAATAGAACTAACCCATATGTATTCTCTACATACGTAATTAAGACACCACCAGATTTAGGTAGACTAATCACAAGCGTATTTACTCTCTTACTTAATAACTTTATCAAGAGTATTTTTTACATGAAAAGAATTAAAATCAGACTGAAAGTACAACCTAGCATATAATTCATTCTCATATTCCATATGTTTTGAGTATAACATCAGAATACCTGTTTCTTTCATAAAGGTCCTTCGCATTTTATGGCTCCCCTCGCTTTTTATACTTTCGTATATCAAATCTTAGTGATTGGTTACTTTGTTCTCAGTCCCACTGGGCCTGTTATCTGTAATTAAATATAAGCCTCCTTGATATTAGTAGCACGCTGATGGATTGTTGCTTACCTACCAGGCAGCACTTAGAGAAATGGAGGTCCTTGAAAGCAAACAGCATCAGAGCATAAATCAGCTAGAATGAAGACAGGAGTGAATATAGATTTTGTGGTAAGAACGCTCAGGAGATTGTTCTTCGAAGTCCACAGATTGCAGATTACATCCATATTGATTTATCGTCAGACATTTATTGATCATTGGCTAAATGACTGTACAGATAAACATACGTATCTTTCCACTTCTGCCACTAGACCCAACTTTACTGACTATGCAAAGGTAAAAGCATAACCCTCTCAAACCTAAAACGTTGATGAAATGCCGCATGAAGGTTTGTGTAGTACAAGGGGTCTGAAACAAAACACAAAACCCCACCCCACCTACTGCTCCTATAAGAACGAAGAAAAACAAAATTTAAAATATTCCAGTTTATTTTCAACCTTTTAAGTAAACACTTCTATGACTACCTCTACAATTCTGAAATCCCTTTACTACATTTCTTGTAATGTCAGACACACATTAAAAGAAAAAAAAAGAAAAAAACACAAATCCACAGCTACTTACAGCTTTCAAATTACAGGGCATTGCTACGAAGAATAGATATCATAGATGACAGACAGATTGCCTGATGAGTAGGAGCTGTCAGCAAATTCCTAAAATAATTTTCAGTTAGGCTTAGCAGTTCACACTCCGTAGTATCATAAAAAAGATCCTATGCCCTAGGAAGCTGGGAAGTAGTTTACTATAGCTCAGTACAGAAACTTTTTTTTAATTACTTAAGGTCAGATTTTTTTTGGATAGAAATGCTTTTTTGCATTTGCAAGTGACGTTGCACTTAGAAATATGAAATGCGGATGTGATCAGACCACAGATCTGTTTTCACAGCACATGTAAATCCAATCTTTCAGAGATACCAGTCTCCAACTTAGTGAAACTTTCCTTCAGTGTAGTCTGCCATTTACAACACACTGATTTGGTAAAATCCCTGTGCAGGTATACTCACTCAGTTCTTGTACTTACTCAAGAGTAACCAATACACCAGACAAATTAATAACAATTACCTGACTATAAGCATGCAATAAGCCAAAACGAAGCAGAGAAGGAATATGTAAAAGAAAGAACCAGTTAAATACAAAGATGAAACCAGCAATCATGCAAGGAACTGGCAGTCTAATTTTAATGAGCACATCGGTTTTGCTATAGACATCAATAAAGGTTTCCACGTGCTAATAAACAGAGAGGTTCATCTGAGCTCAACCTTTGCTAATCAACACTCTTTCACATTCAGAACAGCAAATGATATACAGATACTTAGCACACCACCAATTACCAATGCCCCAGATGGAGATCTCCCATCAGTCTCCTCCTCCCCAGCAGCAAGACATTTGGTAAGGGGAGAGATCAGAAGCCTCTGCAACTTTAAGGCACCCTCCCACCCCACCCCCTTCCAAAACTGGTTGATAGGAGTGCCTGAACACAATCATTCCTATTTCAGAAAAACAGGACAAACCCATTAGAAATACTTTCTACTTAATACACAGTCTCTCTCACAAAGAGTTTTTCTTTCTCACATCCCATGGTATTTTTTCCCAGATCACTGGGGAAGCCCTTCAAAACCTGTTGCTGGAAGAAAATCCCCTGCACTTCTCCAAGCCATCTGGCCTCCTGATCTTTCTCTCTCTAGCTGCTGCAGCTTGTAATTAGTCCCAGCTGAACAGGTAGTTAATCTCCTTTAACAGTGAGAATCACATGGGGCATATACATTTCACTGCAGGGCACAGACCAATACTTACAGATTAAAAGAGTTTTCTATTATCTCCCTTTCCTTGTCTTCAGAATCCATATGAAGAAGATGGGATTGGAAGTTCAGACACAGAAAAAGTACTCACCATATTTTGTGATATGGTAGGAATGAAGAAAACACCTATGTTTATTAATTCAAAATTCAAATTAGCATGCACTACAGCTTTTCCACTGGAAAAATAAATCATAAACTGTGAAGATAAAATAAAGACTTACTTGCAAATAGCAAATATTGTTTTTGTAGAAAATGATGTCAGAAGCCAAAGGTTAGAATGTATTGCTAGAAAGAAGACTTTAAACTAGGAAGTGTTAAGTCAAGAGAAATTATGCTGAGCTGGAACCCTTGAAAATGTACCTAGTGATATTTAAGGCTAACTTAATGCATAATATGCCACTAGAATGAAAATACCTGGATTAACTCTATTATCAGGAACACTTTTGAGAGAACTGCAGAAAATGAAATACTGAAAAATAGTGATTACTTTGGAACAGAAAAGTCTATTGCTTATATTTTATTTTATGAAAAAAAGCAAACTAATGAGACTGTATAAAACTATATTTTCATTTCATGGTTATAGCTCCAGTGAAATGTCTAAACCAAAACAAATTTTGTTCATTATTGTTCATTATTTATGTTGTTATGGGAAACCAACAACAAAGTTGGCTTATAAGTGTTAATGCAAATTACTCTCACCGCATCCATATACCCATAGTATTATAAGTGTGGACAATTCATAATGAATAATGCGATTATTTTTTTTTTTATTTACTTCACCAACACCTTGAGGCTATAACATGTAGTCATTTGAGTGAAAAGAAAAAGGAGAGATGCAGTCCTAAGGGAGAGAACAGAAATATAAATGTCAGTCACTCCCTGACTAACAATTACTGGGCTACGCTCATCCGTATACCTATCCTTTCTCTTCCCATTGTCTATAAGAGCATCATTTCAACAAAGCAGAAGTAGAAGGTACCTCCACTGGATGCATTTCAGTATAACGTGCTGAGGAGTGTTTCCAGGTGCCTACCTCCCTGAGCGAAATCTCAGCTCCTGGTTGCAGGCAGGGGAAGTGTCTGCGCTCCGGGATCAGAAGCAGCTGCCCCTCTCTGCCCTGTGCTTGCCCTTGGCTGGCTCTGCCTGCGTTCTCCTTGGAGGGGTCACCATCAGCCGTTATTGTGGAGATCTGGCTTGCTTCCCTGATTCTAAGAACAGGTATTTTTTTATGGCACGCACATATTTTGGATACTTTGAGTTGAATTTCACATTATTTATGGTGATCCTGGTGTAATTACAATGATCTATGGTAGAGACTTACAAACTCTTGGGTGCCCCACTGGGAATCCAGGGGGAGGTAATTCCCAGCCGTTCTCAGGCCGGCAATACCCACTCTCTGCAGAAGCAGAAAGAGTGAAACACATCAAATGCCTTGAAAAGCAATGCTCTGCCATGACCTAGGATAGATGAGACCTGTTTTTTTTGGTGGCTGGCACACAGCCTTCCTTCACTGAGAGCTTCAAATACCACCATCACTCAGAGGTATCTGAATTAATCTCTCTAGATTGATGCTGTGAGTTCTCGGTGCTCACTTGGGTCGATATGGCACAGTATTGTCACAGGCATGCCTGCACGCTCCACAGTGTACCGAGACTCACATGCCCATACCTGTATCTAAAAACACCCCCAAAACCTCACTTCTATTTTAAATGTTGCTAGTGAGACCCACAAAGAATAATGTAACACTACACATGGCATAGAAGGGTGCTTGATGAAGATACTGGTTGGCAGCCATGTATCCCTGATTTTGCAGCTGACCTGCAGTGCAAGACTAAATGAATCCTTTTGATCACTTTGCAGTTTTGTTTGCCTATCTAATAAATAAGGTAACTGAAACTTGCTTTTCCTTTGAAAGCACTTGGAGATGGATAGAGGAACAGCAAAATGTACACGATGAGAGCAAAAAAACTTGAGCATGAAGCCAGGCACAAAAGGCTGCAGTCTGATGAATGCCTTCCTGAATAAGATCTTCATATCATTTCTTCATCCCTCTAAATAACTATAATAAACATAATGTAATTCTTCTACAGAACATTACATTTGACGATACCATTTGGTACTGTAATTTCTGTGAAGATCTGAATCAAATCATGTCAATCTTGGCTTTGACAAAATGAGGCTAATAACTACCAATCAATTTTGCTCAGATTTTCTACAAAAAAATGTACTATAGACATATATTACAAATAGGTACAAATATTAGTAAGTGGGTACCAGTAAGCCAAAAAGATTTTCCTGTGGAAGCCTCGTAAGCGCAATGTAAAAAAACCAGCTATACCTGAAAATGTGTTTCATACTGGGGAAAATGTTTATGTTCTAAGCACTTTTCTGCTCTTTTACAGTCAAGTTTATACCCTATGTGCTACCATGTGGCTAAGTAGTTTTCCCAGTGTTAATTTCTTAGTCTTCCTTCTTATTTGAATCATAACAGCTGGGAACACTAGCATATTATAAACTGCCAATCTCTTAGGAAGCTGCCGTTACAACCCTTAAGTAAACATCAGTTATTAAAATTATGTCTTCAACATGCTGAGAAGCTTGTGTTTTTATTTCGATTACAAGTAAATGTGTTAAGAATGAGCATGGCATGCTCCTTTCCTGCTTGCTCCTTTCCTGCTAATTGTAAAATGCACTGTTTATAGTAGTTCAAGCTATCCATCCCATTATGACGATCAGAAGTTTGTTGTAACAAAGAAATACATTCGGACAAGACTTTTTTAGTAAGGTACCTTCTCTATGCTACTAACATTCTACATGATTTACATTGCAATAATGTTTTATATAAATACCTGTGTTCCTTTTAATGATGAAATGATTTGGAGTTGGCACAGAGAGATACATCCAGATACCTTTACGGAGGGAAAAGCCATACTAATTTTAGAAACTATATTTAAGACCTTGATAAAGTTAATGATTAAGGAAATACACAAAGCAGGAATAGGAACTGGATGTGATTGAAACATAGTAAAGAAGATAGAAGGAAGAAAGCCAAGTTTAGGTCAACAAACTGCAGAAGGACATAGCTAGATTAGGGGAAGGAAAACGTGAGTGGGATATGACTCTTCATCTTATCCTGGGATTAGAGAAGAGTGCCCAAAATTAAAGAAGGAAATGCCAATAATCTAGCCATAATCAGTCAAGGAGTATTAAGTGAATGGATTGTCAGTCTCACTTGTTCAACAAATAGATTAATCTTTGAATAAATCAAATCTGCAAGCAAATTATTAGAAAGAACAACCAAATCTTGGCTCCTACCCTCTAACATCACAGGAGATCAGTTCCTTTTGTCTGTGTTTCCACATCTCATCCCCATATAATGAAAGGCTGGGCCAAGGATCATATTAAAAGCTTAGAAAACAATATTGAAGGCAATTTCCCTCCTGTTTCTGTCTAGTATTTTATATATATATATATATATACACAGTAGTATAACATTAATAGTAGTATTATATACCTACATAATATATATAGAGAGGCAATATGCAATAGTAAAGTTAAGACACATTCGCAGCCTAATTAAACCACAGTCCTATTTTCTTAACTCTCTTATGTGCTTCAAAATTGCCAAGCTTTCCTTGCCTAGCATTTATGCTTCAAAGCATTCCACAAAGTAACTGAAAAATAGGCAGCTGCATTGTAGGTTTGACTTAACAAACTTGGTTTTTCCATTTGCTTTTTCTTCTGTATTTTCCCCCCCTCCCTGCCCTAACACACACACATACACACA
>VYZV01031983.1:9333-20469 GCA_013401275.1 Pandion haliaetus | reverse complement strand
ATACTTGTCTTTGTGCATTCCTGCTCTCTGCAGTCTCTGCAGACAATTACAGCAGTGTTTTTCTGCAGGGTTGCTAATAGTGTTGGGAAGCAGATTTTACATGATCTTGAAAGAGTTCAGTTTGCAGTAAAAGATACATTCTCCAGCAGCACTGCGACTAGATGCTGTAAAGAGAAATCTGTAATACCAAGAAAACTGCAGCAGGTGGCATTAGAAGGAGGGTTAACCAGGGCCGTGAGGCCGATGAGGGGATCAAGAAAACAGAAACAAATAGGATAAACAGAACTGAAACGTTTAAGATTTGTATCTCTTTCTTTCTAGTCTCCTGAAATAAGGATAAAGTGGCACAGCCGGCTGGATATAGAAAATGTTGGCTTGATGAAGCAGGATTAGTGAAAGGTGAGATGCAGAAGGTAATAAGTGAATAGCTAATTTTCAGTTTGGTTGAAGTTTTCTGAGGACTTCATGGGGAATGAGGAATTTACCTGGAAGGAATAAAACAAATATATTCAGCCAGCCAGTATGGATGCTGTTGCTTTTGCTTACTTCTATTCTTGTGCTTCGCAAGCAAATATTCATTTATTACATCTGTTGTTATTCAATAAAGTGTAGTGAATAACTATGATACACTGAAAATGAAAATAATAGTTCTCTTGTGAAGTTGACTTTCTGCCAGAGACAGAGGAAAGTGCATTCCCTGGCCTGCAGCTTACAACTGTCCTATGTCTTTATCATCTTTTTAAATTGTTTTACAATTAATAAGAAGATCATAGTAGTACAAGGAGTATGGTTAGCAGTAATTTAGAAATGCTTCCTCCTTATAGACAAGAAGCCACAGTGAGAATAATTTTAAAAAGGAATTATTTTTCTATTGGTTTGAGTCTGCTAAGAAAAAGGACTTCATTACAAAGTCATTCATTTGCAAATGAAGGCTGGCTATACCCAAATCAAATTATTCAAGTTTTGCACAACCAAATTTTGCAGATATTTCAACTGTGAGGATGAAACTATAACAAGACATAGTCATTGTTCTGGGGGATTTGCAGTCTTTCTAAATAATACATATATACAGATCCACAGGGAAAGATCCTCCTTCAAACCAAATGGACAAAACGTTACTTTTCAAAGAGAAATAAAATCAGTAAGATTTTTGGTATGCAGCAGAAATATCAAAAAGAAGACATGAGAAAGAAAAAAAAACAAACCACTGAAATACTGAGGGAAATTAAAGAGGACATAAAGAAAAGATGCTTGTAAAAAGCTATGCAGCCAAACAGGAATGAGAAAGACTTGTCCGAGTTCCACAAAGAGGAGCTCAGAAGTTAATGGCAAACCTGGACATTGTATAGAAGCGGAATGGGAAATGAGATGCTGGAATACAGAGATAAGATTATGTGAGCAGAAATATTTCATGGATGCAGGAGGGACATATGTTATGATGCAAAAGCACAGAGGAGGTTGCAAAATTTGGTTGTGCNTTCTATGGAGTGATGCAAAAGCACAGAGGAGGTTGCAATGCTTGTGTGAGTCAAGCTATGCTATTTTATGCACTTTCTAGATACTATAGATTCATCCCTGGGTAAAGAAGATTATTATCATGACATTCCAGACACATACCGTTGTATAGGTTTCTGTAATTCTGTCTGTCCACACACAAACACATGTACATATTTCAGCATATTATTTTGTTATAAGACTGGCTTTTCCATAATTATAAAATTACATTATACCCATCTGTATATTTACTTGTAAGTCAGCCAAAAAAAATTTAAAAAAAAGTCCTATGTCCTTTCTCTGTCAGATGTTCCTTTTTGGTGACTGTAAGCTATTTTATAAGACAAATATTTACTCACAATGGCACTGGCCTTTTTACTGAATTTGCATTATATTACCAGAATAATAATTCTTCCTAATTTAAAACTCTAGGGATCTTAGAGATAATCCTAAAGAACATCACTCCATAGAAAGTCCTTGCCAAGATTTTATGTGATATTTGTCCTATTTTTAAACGTGAAATTTTGTCTAACTGCAGAGTCCAGGGACATCTCATGGGATATTCTTTAGAGATGAGATGCAGCACAAGGAACATTTTTATGCTCATATTAATTTAGTTGGAAGGTCAATATTAACTCAACGAACTATATGACAAAGAAATCCAGCTTATGGACAAGTTAATCTATAGTTGTACTAAACTCTGGAAATAGAGTTTAGAATTTAATGGAAGATTTAGGAGAGCTAGAAGGCAGGTTATGATCCACATAATCTTTAATAAAGTTTCTCCATGCCTTTTTTCATACAATTAGAAGTTGATATGGAGGAGAGGAAGATCAGATGCTCAATAGATTATTTTAACTTCAGCTGCATCCTTCTGCTCAGGACGGTCATTTAGGAAAAAAGGTCTTTTTAATCTTAAGCATGCTGATTTGCTATTTTAAAAAGAATGTAACCAAAAGCTGCATTAAGCACCTTTCTTTTTTTTTTTTTTATTGTATAGCAACTTTATTTTTGATGTTTTGGCCAAGCCTTGAATATAATTTTGTAAAACCTAAATTAGTCTGGCTGAGATAACTTGAAACCAAAACACAGCTTACTCTTCCTTCTCCAGTTGAATCAGAGCATCCTTCAAGGGCCGAAGAAGTTGACTTAAATAAGCAACTAAAGTTCAGAAGCTTCGAGGGCTTAATTCACATCTCATCTCTGTCCCACAGTTGTTGCTGACACCAAACAGTTCCACATGGCAATTTACATTAAATATCATAGTGTTTGTGACATGCAAGAAGGAAACTTAGCAGTATGCTCTCTAGTGTCTGACTCACAGACAGCAGAATCCTTTTGGATGGAAAAATCTGTTGGTATATCTGAGATCCTAAATAGTCCACATGAATTAGGAAGACAAAGTTTGGGCTACTGGGCTGAATTTGTAATTTCTAAGTGTGCTGTTTATGCACCTCACAGTAACTAGGAATGTGTTTTTGTAGCGCATTGCCATAGTAATTTCTGCCAAAATATAAAGACAGTCTGTACAGTGGAAGCCCTGCTGAAGTAACAGTGATGGAGCCACTGAAGTGGTCCTTTAATGCAGCCTTTGACCTTATTAATGTCAGGAGTTTACTAATTAAGCTGGTCATTCCTCATACTTGAGGACTCTGACGTTTCTGCAGTTAACCTCAACAGCAATTTAGCCAGTTTTGCAAAACCACTTTTAGGATATAGTTTAAATGTACTAACCTAAAATTCCTCTGAAGCTCTTTCTCAGATGAAGCCCTTTCTCAGATGAAGCCCTTTCCCAGTGTAAGGTAAGCACAAACATTAGGACATTTTAAAGACAGTTTCCTCTTTGCAAAAGGGTAGAAAGCAAAACATGTTCTGTGCAGGTGTTTTGAGGCTAAAGGTTTTTGGGAAAGCTTGGCATAGTCCTATGTTTATATTACAAGTGTTTACTCTTAGGAGTTGGGAATGTAATCCTTTGATGTCACTAGTAATAGCAGTAAACCTGACCAGGGGCATTCATGGTGCATTGTTTCTGAGGGGCAGCTGATCACTGGGTCCCATGCTCGCTTCATAAGTGGAGGTAGACCACTCTTTTCACTTATAAGCATAGGTTCTCTACTACAAGGCAAAATGCGTTCATTCAAAAAATGCAGAGCTTGGAATGCTTTGGCAGCTGAAAGTGTAAAAAATTACCACTCTGAAAAAACCATGAGGAATGGTAGCATGCACTGCTAATGCTCCTCCCCCCCCCAAAAAAAAAACCAAACCAAACCAAACCCACACCCCCCTAAAACCCAGAACCCTCCCACAAAACAAAAAAAAAAAAAAAAAAAAAAAAAAAAAAGAAGAGAACAAGATAACGACAAAGATCTGTCCAGAGCCAGCACCCACCAAGCAGCTGTGTCTCAGTGCTCATGTGCTGGCTGCTCTGCCTCATTGTCTGCCTTTCTCCAGAGCCCCACATTTCCTACCTGTCACCGCAAGGGGTGTCCAGGGCGCGCGGCGAGCGCCGAGCTTCAGTCACCGAGCGGTGCCGGGGAGCCTGGCAGGTTTAGCCCCGAGCGATTCTGTGAAACTGAAGGAGAGATTCTCGCCGCCGCTCCTCAGGGATCGCTGCTGTTAGAGGGAAGAGCAGATTTGGAGGTGCGTGCGTGTGTGTGAGGGGATGCAGAGCGCGTTTGACTGAGGTGTCTGTTTCCTGGGAAGCACTGCCAGAAGAGGCAGAGAGAGACAGTGCGAAGAAGAGGCAGGAGCAGGACTCAAGTACAGAGCAGCTGTTTCCTCATACTCGGTTCTTTTGGGCGCCTCAGTGAATGTGAACATGGATTCTGTCACTGAAATCTTCTTGAAGCTGCTGTTTCTCCTATCTCTTCATAACTGGCACACGGCAGTGGCAGGGAATAAAGGTAAATATTGCATATGACTTAAAACTCAATCTGGAGTGTTTTGAAAACTTCTGGGATATTTTATTTGCATTTAGAATAAATATTATTTTTGAGACAAATGCTTACTGCTTTGAAATCACAACAGCAAGTTGCCAGGCTGAAAGTGTTCTAAAATCCTTCTATGGATTTTTGTCACGAGTCTACGTACAGAATATTGTTTATAAAGCTTACAGTCTAAGAGTATCTGAAAGCAGCATTTTACTAAGGGATGCATGTTCAGCTCCATTTTCATTTTTGTTTTCTAAGTGCATCATTTTCCTAGGAATTGTGTCTTACGTGGAAATTACTGGCAGATTTTCTATTGTGTATTGGGTTTCAGCTTGGTTTTTAGCAATTTATAATTTTGAAAGCTGGCATCTGCATCTCCTGAATTAAGCTGGCAATCAAATAACTCTAATGGACATTACTGTGCAGTTCAAGAGCAGTACTAATATAACAAGGAAAAATGTGGATAGCAAGACTTTATGGTCTCTGCATTGATTGCTTAGGGAGTATTGTTCATGCATGACTAAAGAAGAGAACGCTATCAGTTCCAGCAGAAAGTTTTTTAAAAAATGAGTAATTCATAGTTAGCCAGTAGGGTGGTATTGCAAAATAAAGATGGTGATTACAGTTCTAAAGACAATTTGCTCTCTAGGAGGCAAATCTGATATATACCTGAAAATCTCTGTTTCCAGTGTTGAATTGGATTAACTATCTTCAAATTAAAAAAAAAAAGAAAAAGAAAACTTATCGAGAAACTAATTTCTAGGGGTTTTATCATTCAGTAATAGTTCTGAGCTATTCTTGTTCCATTTAATTCAGCTTCATCAAGCTGAAGGATTTCATTTTGCATACATGTGGTAGAACACTAGCCTAAATGCCAGATGCTCATAACCTGAACTGAGCGTATTTTCTCCCTATTCCTGTTACGGCACTGGTTATGCAAACACAGGAATAGGGAAGGCAGGAGCAATGCCTCTGTGGGAAGAAAGTGCACGCCAAAGCAAGGAGGAATGTTCAGGAATAACCTTACAGCCCAGTGGCAAGGGACAGCCCCCTAGAAACATTTGAGCAATGGCAGAGAAGTTTGAAGTGCTCTATGGGTCTATAGCCTAGGGTTTTGCATATGGATGGTTTGTAAACTAAACATGCTCCCATGAGCCAGACATTCACATTGCAGCACCAAAATGATCTTGTGCTGTCATTCAGTAATGATATCTCATTTGATACTCAAGTGCATAGTGTAGCCCTAAACATGAATACTAAGTTCCTCTTGTTAAACACCCTGCTGCAATCCAGCCACAGCTTTAATTCTCTTCATCATTCTGCATTGTACAGTTTATGAATACATCCATTTTCACAAGACCATGATAATTGAATTGCACATTAATAGCATTTGGCACTATGCACAAAACTAAATCAGTTGCTTAGAGGGAAGCATATTAAAACCACTGCAAAATAGGCTTGCAAAGCAGTAAAGCACTAGAGGTCACTCTTACAATTTAGGAACCAAGGTTTGAGGAAAAGGCTCAAGCTTATTCTCAATACAGAATTATCAAGCATAAAACAAATCAGGTATGAAAAACATTTACTACTGGTTTTCTCAAATACTTCTCAAAACCAAGTCAACTCAATTACAGTATCAAATGAGTGACTTGAATGAACATATTTTTCACATAGATGCTAGTATTTATAAATATATAGTAGTTTTATTTATTATTAAGTCCTAACTGCTTTGTAAAGACACTCATCTGAATTGAAAAAGTAAGAAGTCTCCCCACGCCAGAGGCAAGGAAACTGATTGCAGGAAGAATAAATAAAATTACTTAAATTAAAAAGGAGTGAGTGTTAACATGCGAAGAGAACTTGACCAATTTAATGCATATTATTCCTTTTCAATATCTAATCTGGAAAAAAATAAAATCCTTTTTTTTTTAATATATATACTATTTTGGAGGTGAACATTTCTGTGGGAGTGTTAGTTTGTTTTAAAAGTGACAGTTTCCATCTCAAGTATCAAGGTATGGATTTGGTTAGTGTGTTAGGTTTCATAAAATGACCTCGGGAGGAAAGGTTTTTCATAATTACTGATTACAACAGATACATGAAGCAGCCATTATCTACTCACTTGAACTTACTTTATTCCTTTCTTTTTGAGAAGTTGACCAGGAATTGAAATCCTTTTCAGTAGGTGGTTCTACTATTGACATTAATGTATTCAAATACATTTACAAAACCGTGTAAAGTTCAGTTTTCTTGCATGAATTTTGATGGCTAGATTGTCCAGTAGGTTGCCAGCCATCAAAGAAAACAAGATGTTTTTTAATTCTTCCTCTAAATTAACCTATTTTTCTTCTTTTATTTTTATGGTTCTTTCTTTAATATCAGATCATGAATGCGTAAGTTTTGCTTTGTCCTTCTTCAGACCAGCTGCCAAAATTAAGACCTTTACACTTCACCTTAAAGTGTCAGTGCTAATGTTACTAAGTCAGTTGTATAAAGCAAATTTCTTGGATCAAAAATTGATGAATTAAGAGTCATTTCTGTCTTAAAGGAATCACAGTATTCCTTTTTTTGAGTAAAATGATTTTGAAGTTCCTAGGTTATCTGAAGGGGACAGACTCTACCATCCAGAATATGAAAGTTTATTTCTGAGTTTTTATTTAGTTATCTATCTATTTATTTATTTATTTGTCCCTTCCCCTGAAAAATAATGTTGACACTTCCAAGCAAGAGAGGTAATAATTAGTTCTGGAAACTCAATTTTTTCCAAAGTTCTGTAGTAGTGCTGCTTTGTGCTTTCTTATGCTTTCTTCCTCCAAAAGAATTGCATTTCCAAAGTGATTGAAAGAAGTTTGAAGTCCACAGCGCTGAGTAAGTAACTGTATAAGGTTAAGTGTGAGTTTTAGATGAAGGATTAAAGCAAGCTCTTCTGTAAGTTTTTTTCACTGGAGCTAGGAAACATTTTTATTTTATTGGGAACTGTCTCTACAGCTGTAAATCAGTAAGTTAGTAAATCAGCCTTTGAGAACTTGCCAGAAATTGGTACTCTAATAGGTACTTCTTTTTTTAAAACACTCTAAAACTGAAGTGTTGCACAAAACATAATTAAACCCTCTACACACATCAACTCAATGGTGACTAAAAATTATTAAGGTTAATTTTAACAGTGAATGGAAATAAAGGGAACAAATTACGGACTTTCCATGTAAATTCTCACCTCTTCATAACTACTTCTCTCCAGTTTTACAGAAGCTTTTATCAATTCAGATTTTCATATTTGTACTGCAATTATCATGATTTCTATAAATGCAGAAATTTATTTATTTATTTATTTATTTTAAATATCAGGGATTTCTTGCTAATGCTACAATAGAAGACCTACTCTAAAGCTGACAGAGAATGACTGTTAATGATGCTGAATTTTTCAAATAGAGGACTGAGTGATCACATACCTTGATTATACTGTTAGGTGCTAGTCATTGTACAAGTAATATCCCCAGGGAAGAAACTACTTGCTATAAGGAAAATACTGTATCTTACTTTAGAAAATAATTTCATTCTGATGTTAATCATTGGTACCAAACAGTTCCGTAGACTCTCTGACAACTTTATGGAATCACATTAAAATATTCTGAAATGCTTTTTATCACAAACAATTTAAATTAAAATGTAATTCTTTTACCATTAGTTTGTGGTTGATATGAACTGTAGGGGAGGAGAAAATAGAAACTCCCTTAATTTTCTTTTAGCCTCATTAATATTTATCTTCTGTTTATTATTATCTATCTCTGCTCAGAGATAGCAATGAAGACCCCATCAGAGATCAGGCCATCTCTGGGCAATTATTTGCATGAATAAAACATCTCTAGTATGGTTTGCATGTTTTTAGTACAGTAACATCAAAGGTTGTATCAACATCAAATCTAAAAAATACCAATGAAAAAAATCTATCAAAATGTATTTCATACTTTCAAGGTTGAGAATTCACAGAAAGGCCTTGGGTTGATTACACTCTGTATAATCAACAATTTGCATCCCATTGCTCTAGGATTTCCAATTCCCATGAACATATTTTTTTTCCTGGGCTCAGTCAGCAGGATGGATGGAATAAATTTGGTCATGATTGATGGATAGTGACAGACAAGTAATGACATTCTCGAAGTGGGTTAAAATCAACCATAAAAAGAAAATGCAGTAGGTTATATGTAAAGTATGCTGTCAGTGCTAGTAGTAGCACTAGCATTATGTGTTAGGTTCTACTGTGTTATTGTTTAGTACCAGTCAGGAATTCCAGAGTAATTGCTGACTTCTTCACATCTTGATAATTCTTCAGGCATGGCCATTGGGCCTTCTTTCTTAGATAATAAGTAGATGTATGTCTGTGTTCATCCACAAGAAAGACAACCTTTAACTAAGATGTTGTTTCTAATTACCCATGTCTCACAAAATCACGTATGCTTCTATCATTATATATGAAGTACAATGCTCACGTTTAGTATTTTTTCCTAACACTTCTGTGCTGCAGTAGAAAACAACAAATAGTTTGCCATATATTAATATATCTCATATGATATATTTGGCAGTATTCTGCCTACTGATTCATATTCTGTGAGAACTTCAAAAATAATTTCATAGCTTCTAACAAGTTTAGCTGGGGAAAAATAGGTCAAAACTCTCTGCCGTCCCTTCTCAATCCCGCTGCCTCCCCATCCCAAACAAGCAAATCAAAGAACACCTGAATGCTCAAGAAGCATTACATCTTCAAATATTTATTTTCTTTTCCCTCAAAATGATCCTGTGCTTTGGTGCTACTTGCTAGTTTGAGAGTTTAGTGTGCAGTATTGCACAGGATTAGAGCTCTGTTTTGTGGGAGAGTNAATACGGAATACTAAGATTAGTCAGGTCTGTTGGTCACTCCAGAAGTACACATTAACTTTAAGAGGTTTCTGAAGTGAAAATTTAAATTTGCTCTTCCCTCTCAATTTTCAGTTGCTTCATGAGGAGGGAAGGAAAACCAAAACAATAGGGCTAACATTGATTTTCCAAGTTTCTATACAATTGCTTAGTTTTTGCACTGTTCAATGTGACTAAGGTTAAATATTTGGGTAGATTGATCCGGTAATTCTTGAATATAAAATAGTTTTTGTAACCCACAATGTGTAGCTTTGGCAGTCAGTCCTGTGCATGATTTCTGGATTAAAACTGAAAAAAGAGATATGTCTGTCTCAGTATACTAGCATGTATTACATAAATGTCATTATGACAAAAGCTGTCCATTTAAACTTGAAAATAACATAAAGTGTATAGGAGATACAGTATGTTGTTATAATGACAATGGTTTTGCTTTATTTGTTGGTAAAAAATAATGCAGCTTTAATGCTAGGGTTTAACAGTTGTGGTTAACTGAAGTTTTAACTCTGCAGTGTATTATACTTATGTATTTAATCATGCTTACCTATCTGTTGTGTGTTTGTGTTTCATATATATGCAAGTATAGCATTGCAGACTAATGTTTGCCAAAGGAACACTCTATAGGTCTCCTTCCATCAGCTGAAGCCTATGCCAGTGATCTTGAGTTGAATCTGTGAAAGGCAGAGGATGGTTGGTGTCCAATTATTTTGCGTTTCAGAAGACAGTTTTCAGCGTTTATTACAAATTTCTATGCTATTTTTTAGTAAACAAAATTTGTAGACTGGGAAGTAAAAATCATACTGTTTATATTCTACCTAATGAGTATTTTCAGTGCAATAATTTGAAAAGTGATTGAAATCCTGGAAACTTCTACTATTTTAAGTAGATTAAAATTGTTAACTACAGAATTATTATTTAAATACCATACTCAATAGACCAGTGAAGAAAACTACCTCTAGGGTTTTACATCTCAAATTATAGAGAAAAAATATGGTTAGGAAATCTTTCCAGCTAGTAGTGGGTCTAATTATTTTTTTATTAAGTAGATCTTGTTGTTTGGTTGTGCTCAATATAAGCTATTGCTTGTTCCTTGGTATTAGAGTGCCTGTTTGTTTCTATAACAATTTTTTAGCAATTAACATATTTACATATGTGGTCTTGAGGGAAAAATAGATTAGAAACAGCATGTTGGAATATTTGAATTTATTCTTATTACTTAGTAACATCTTTTATTCAGCTGATAGCTGAAGAAGACCTTGCTCTTTTTCAGGTGTTTATCTGTCCACTTCTAAATCTAAATAGAAAGTGTTGTTCAAAACGTAAATTGTTCATAAAAATAGGATTTTATAAAAATTTTTTCCTGATTATGTATAAAACTTGCCACCAAAAATCCCCAGCTGTATCTGGTTAACCTGTTCAGCATTATTGTGAAAATATACCTTAAAAGGAAATTCTAAACAACAAAAAAAATTAAGTCTCATAACATACGTGGTTAAACAGGGTACAAAAAATATTATTACTCAGATGCCATATAACTAATAAACAACCTCACTAGGAGAACAAACACAGTGAGTTATTATTAGTGAAGGTCTAGAGCAGAGGTTTTGAACAAAACAGCAAGAATAAGACCTTCAGAGGGTAACATGCACTATAAAGTGATGCTGTAGACAGGCTGAGTTGCATACGGGAAGCCTGAATCATTGCTTAATTCACCTGCAGCATTGTGCTATATCCCCTCTTACATGAGACTGGATATGCTCAACATGGAAATTCTGTAACTATGTGAAAGTTTTGAGGAGAAGAG
>VYZV01031982.1:0-10791 GCA_013401275.1 Pandion haliaetus | reverse complement strand
CTCCTGACTTCCTGGTGAGAAAACACAAGTGAAAAATCTCTCTGTGTACAATGGCCTGCTATTTGGTCAATGACTTAAGAAAATACTTTTTTCTCTTAAATTGCATTCTTTGCGTTCATCCCTAATGTCAAGGATGGATTTACATAACTTTGAGAACAGAGTTAAATATCTGACCTTGCAAAATCAATTTTTTTTTAATTGCTTGGATTTTCCAATCTGGCAATACAAGATACCAGCTGCACAGTGAAAGCTAAAAGAAAGGAAGTGGAATTCACCACCTTTTAGCATGGACTGACTGTCTGTAGTTCTTTGCTTTCATTTTCACCTGAAATTCAAGTTCACTTAGTTTTGAATGTACCACTGCAATGTTGAATGAACCACTGCAACTGAATGTTGTTGAATGTTCAGCTTGCTACTGAATATGAAGCTTACTTTTAAGAATTGTTAGTTCTTGGACAGTATTGCTTATCAGCTTCACTATGTTTTCAGATAAAGACCTATTTATGTCCAGTTGATTCCTTACCTCTCTGTGTCATAAACCCCTAGTTGCTTAGGATAAATCTGGAAAGCTGCAATTTTGGTTTAAGCATTTCCCTCACAAGATGGCAGCATTACTTCAGGGAGTAAAATTGCCTGCACCATTCAGGAGGTCTTGAAGTTTTTAATATTTCCATTTTGTCGAGTATGTGAAACTGACAGATGTGTTCATTTGTGTTATCTGAATTTACATATCAACATCAGTCACGGGTCTGGATGCATTTCATTAATTTGCTGCTATGTTTGCAGGCTTTGTAATGAAAATAAGTTACCAGGATTGTAATAAGTTTTGTGGATTGTATTGGAATGATATTATTTTTACTCTTCGTCATTATTATAGTGACTGTAGTTAATACTGGAGTTGCATTTCTGAGACTTCAGCTGCAAACTTGGAATTTGATTGTTTCAATTGCACTAAGCAGAAATATCTTACAGGAATTTTAATTTCAGATTCATATATATTTCCCTTCCTGTCCACTGAGTGCTTTTATTCTTTCAGGGCTTGATCCTACTTTCTCTGAAGTCAATGGCTGAGTCAGAATTTTAGGATAAGTTCTGTAAGGAGATAAGAACAGCAAATAAGAAAGGTGAATAAAATAATTTTGTTTGTTTATTTATTTTGTTCCCTATATAAATAATCAGGAATGATGAAAGAACTGCTGTTTGAACCATTAGAAGCATCAACCTTCAGTTACCTCCAGGCAATCCCTTTATTTGATTTCAGGGCAGCACTGATAAACTTGACCGAATTCCTTTAGATGTTAATTTCTGATTCTAAAAGCAGGTCTACCAATTTGGCCTTACCCAAAAGGAGTAAAAAGCTTCAAAATACAGGAATCCTACACAGGAGACTGTGTTGTTTTGGATGCAGATGAGCTTCCCAAGAATACAGTTACATATTTTTTTCTTTCAATTGGCATTTTGCCTGTGATTCAGGTTTTACAGCATGAGATGTGAGCTGAAGGATAATACTTTCTAATTCATATTGTCATTTTATAACTCTGTTCAGATATTCCACTTGGCAAAAATGCTAACAAGACCATTTTCATTCTTAAATCAGGAAAGCATTTTCCATGATTGCCTGGAGAAATGTATCTCATACTTGAGTACTGAAGGAAATATACTTTGCTATCCTGAGTAGCAAAGATTATTATTTCAAGGAAATATTGGGTGGTATGTTATAACGCTTTAACAAAAAAAGATTTAAGTCTTGTATTTTCATTTTCTTGAAGATTTTATGCTGAGCACACAAAAAATGAGCTTGCCTTTCTTTTAGTTTCTCAAAATAGGGCACACTAAGATATGGTTTTACTGAGAGGTGGTCGCTTAGTTTGCACTTCGAGGACTAAGGTAGGTTTAGTCTGCAAGTATAATTTTCTACTAACAGCGCAATTCATTTGATTTAATGTTTAGAGATATTAAAATTCATATCTTCATACTTTCCCAAACTGGAAGGTATGAATTGAGTATTTAATTTCTTCTTTAATGTTCCTAGAGATTTTTATTGGTGCAGTTCTGCTAATCTTCAGCGATTCACATTGCAGCCTCCCAAACAGTAGCTTACCATTAGCATCATTTACTTTTGTGGTTTTGAACATTGAACAGCAATTTTCTAAAATTGCTGAAGGAAGCAAGCCATGGATATAAATGGTATTAAGAGAATGAAGTCAGGCCACTGTGTGATAAAGAATGCTGAATTCTGTTCTTTCCTATCCCAGCATAGAGACTAAGTAAATAGAAGAAATGTACGTGTTGGTATCTTTATTTGTAGAGGCTGGTGTATCCACTTTAACATATTTTCTGCGATGTTGTAAGAACTGACTAGACTATGTGGACAGCAATGTGTGAGAGCCTCAGAAAAGTCGATTCAAACACTGGAAGTTGTTTTGCTCCTGCAGGTCAGCACACCTCCATTGTTCCAACTCGCTTTGGTTAAAAAAGAGAGAGAGCATGAATCTAACCTCCTGGTCACATAAAGCCTGTGATATTCTCTGAGAGCCCTCGGCTGCTAGTCTCACTCACTCATCCTGGCAGTAGAACAAGTCTGGCCTTAGCCACTTCCAAAGGAAACTTAAAGACATTCTGCTTTAAAGAGGAAGATAACTCAAGGGCTAGCCTGTAGCAGAAAATTGAGAGAGATTGTTTAAGGAAACTAAATAATTGAGGTTATTGGTGATGAAATGCAATATTGATTGATCACATTCAAATCTAACCCACACCATTAAAAGTCAGAAGCTATTTTTTTAGTAGACTGTATGAAATGAATTTCTCCTCTTCCCAGTGGATGAGAATTCTTGTTATAAATGGGTCTCACTGGTTTAATCAGCAGTGACCATATGTGTGTTCCTTTATTCCAGAAGTATTGATGTACATGTTTAAGTCAATTTATTTTTTTAGAAAGCATTTAAAATGTGTTTGGCTTTTACTGTGTTTTTCAGGGCTATTTAGAAACATGCTTGAAAGACACTGGGGAGTGAGGTACTCTTAACCTTTATAGTGGCACTTGTAAGACAAAAACTAAACTTTTTTTGATGTAGCTTTTATCACCTGTGTTGATTCCCTAAGCATTTGTGTCTACCTGACCCACAAACAAATAGAAAATTTCATTTTTAAGGACTCAAAAGTCAGTACTTTTCACACATGCTTAATACAAAGCACAAAAAGAAAGAAGAGAGATAATGTTATTCCCTCTAAGTATTCAGAGAACATAATGGAAAAGCATGTAACAAAGATGATACGTATCTCAAATGGTTTAATGAAATGCTGAATTTTGGTTTTATTCTTATTTTTAGTACAGCCTATTTATTTGCAGTCCTAGAATAATATTCATTCAAGTTGATATTATGATCCATATATGCAGTTTTCATAGGACAGCTTTGTCGTTGTTTTCCACTCTTGAAAGCCATGTTGATTGAGTAAAAATTATCAGAAATAATGTGCAAAGAACTAGGAGCATCTCATTTTTCAATACCTCACTTCAGTCATTAAAGTATTTGCAAAGATACTGTTGAATTTGACCAGATTACCAAAATTTGGTTCTCGCTCAGAAACACTGAAATATTCTGCTTCAAATTCCCATCCTATTTTACTTCTCCATGCTTTAAGGATTTATGTTGGCATTACAAGGATAGGCAGGGATGAACATTTAAATTTCATCTGGTTCATATCCTGATAAAGGTGCGCTGTTAGAAAGTAGAGTCTTCAAGAGCATATGTTATATTGTAATGTTCATAAAAATGCTTTTCTGTAGCTGAGTACTGCTCAAAATCATTGGGTGGGACTGCATTTGGCTTCTATTTTACTGTAAATAAGATGTATTGAAACCCCAAACTTTTAATTAAAGTTTCTGACCAAATGTATTGGGTTTCTGTGGCAAGGTTTTGGTAGCAGGGCAGGGTTTGCAGGGGTGGCTTCTGATGAAAAGTTGCTAGAAGCTTTCCCCATGTCTGACAGAGCCAATACCAGCTGGCTCTAAGGCAGCTCCCCCGCCGGCCAAGGCCGAGCCAATCAGTGATAGTGGTAGTGCCTCTGGGATAATGTATTTAAGAAGGAAAAAAAAGTTGTGGGGCTCAGTAATGGCAGCTGGAGGGAGGAGTAGAACATGTAAGAGAAACAACCCTGCAGACCCCCAGGTCAGTGAAGAAGGAGGGGGAGGAGGTGCTCCAGGCGCCGGAGCAGAGATTCCCCTGCAGCCCATGGGGAACACCATGCAGAGGCAGGCTGTCCCCCTGCAGCCCAGGGAGGTCCACAGTGGAGCAGATATCCNTTTGTGGAGGACTGTCTCCCGTGGCAGGGACACACGCTGGAGCAGTTCGTGAAGAACTGCAGCCTGTGGGAAGAACCCACGTTGGAGGAGTTTGTGGAGGACTGTCTCCCGTGGCAGGGACACACGCTGGAGCAGTTCGTGAAGAACTGCAGCCTGTGGGAAGAACCCACGTTGGAGGAGTTTGTGGAGGACTGTCTCCCGTGGCAGGGACACACGCTGGAGCAGTTCGTGAAGAACTGCAGCCGGTGGGAAGAACCCACGTTGGAGGAGTTTGTGGAGGACTGTCTCCCGTGGCAGGGACCCCACACTGGAGCAGGGGAAGAGTGTGATGAGTCCTGCCCCTGAGAAGGATGAAGTGGCAGAAACAGTGTGTGATGAACTGACCGTAACCCGCATTTCCCGTCTCCCTGCACCACTGGCAGGGGGGTAGGTAGAGGATCCAGGAGTGAAGTTGTGCCCTTGAAGAAGGGAGGGGTGGAGGGAAGGTGTTGTGAGATTTGATTTTACTTCTCATTACCCTACTCTGGTTGATTGGCAATAAATTAAGTTCATTTTTTCCCCAAGTCTAGTCCGTTTTGCCTGTGACAGTAATTGGTTAAGTGATCTCTCCCTGTCCTTATCTCGACCCAGGAGCCCTTTGTTATATTTTCTCTCCCCTGTTCAGCTGAAGGGGGGAGTGATAGAATGGCTTTGGTGGGCACCTGGCAGGGTGGTTAACCCAGCCAGGGTTAACCCATCACACCATTATATAATGCAAACGCGTCAAAAGAAAGCTTACTCTGACATGCATAAGTAGACATATGGCCAAAATGTCATTAATACTTTTGCTCGAAAGTATAATTAGAGGAACACATGTTGTTTTTATTTTGGATTGGATAGTTGTCTGGAAAAGGCAACCAGTGAGGTCCTTGGGGGTTGGAGGGTGTTTAGCTCTCTTACCCATGTTTTCTGTATAACGTTTTCTACTTTCTGAGGTCCCTTTTTAAAGCTTTGTTTCAGATAACATTTATAGTCCTGTCACCTAGTGTTTGGAAGCCATATTGAAATTTTGATAGTAATGAAATGCCTCTTGTTAATTTAAAATACAATGATAACTTAAGTTTATAGATTTCCAATATTCTGTACTATTGAATGTTCTTAAACTAATCCATTAGTAAGGATGAAAGGACTGTGATTCTGTGTTCTATGCAATGTCTTCACTGCTATTTTAGCACCACTACTGAATTTGTAACCAGGAGAACTGAAGTTATGAAATTAACTTTGAAATAGAGCAAAAGGCTAAGGAACATAGAATTTGAAAATGGATCTTGTTGAATTCAAGGAAGGAGTTATATGACTGGCTGGGATGTTTTTGAATATTTTAAATGGATTAGAAAGAGTTGTTAAACTGAATATCTTTTGTTTTTAATCAATTATCAATTAGTTGAGGATTGCCACTAATTACCTGAAGGGTCAGTGAAGGATTCTTTCCCCTGTCTCTCCCTCACGCGTTCCTATTTTTTCATAATTACATCTGTTGTTTCTTTGTTTTATCTTTGCTGGGAACTAAAGATGGGAGTCTGAACATGCTATACTATCATTCCTATGGGAAATTTTCAGGATCCTGTTTATGTTTTCCACCCGTACTTGGCAATGCCATCTGGCTTGCAATTGCCAAATTTGAGAGGACTAAGGAATTCTTTTCTCCCCCCACCCTCTCGTCCTTGTT
Source organism: Pandion haliaetus (assembly GCA_013401275.1). Classification (NCBI taxonomy): domain Eukaryota; kingdom Metazoa; phylum Chordata; class Aves; order Accipitriformes; family Pandionidae; genus Pandion; species Pandion haliaetus. Next base: position 4,780 of record VYZV01031982.1, on the reverse strand, counting down.
TATGCTGGCAGAGGCTGTTGGGATTTTTGTTTTTCTGTGCTCTTCTGTTTTATGGAGTAAAGTTCACTTCCTGGGCTTAGTTCAACTGCTTCACTGTAACTCCCTGACAGTGCAAGACCTACAGTGCTGCTAAATACGCTTGCTCTTTATTTCTGTGCGATGTCTGAAAGGTTGTGTTTTTTTTCATCTTTTATACTAAAGATAAAGTTTACAGGCTATGAGAGTTTTTCAACTGCTGTGCATGTATGTATGGGCAGAATGGGTGTTGATGCTAAATTTTAATTTAACATCTACTACGTATGTTTAGGACTTCAGGGAAAACTCAACTCAGTGATGAGGGTAGTCCCTCCCATCATTTACACCCCTTTTCTGCTAGGAGGTGTCTCTGCCACAGTCATACAAGCAGCACAATCAATATTGTGCTTTAATCCTGAATGTGTTTAAAATTTTGCTTTGAAAAGTATGTAATTTTAGACTATTTCTTTGCTATGCAACACTGTAGACTGTACACCCTCAATCTGGTTTATGATTGTACCAGTAATAGAATCAAACTGTTTAAAGTCAGATTTCTCAGTAAAGGAATTGGAGTTCCAGCAAAAAAATATGAGGATCGGTGATCTTAAAACTATTGCCCCAAAGGCTTTCAAAATCTAATAATCCTAGCATTTTTACTTTTCAAGAAGATCAAAGCACTCCTAGCCTTTCAAATACCTTTCTGTGTGATTTAGAAAGCAAAGATTAATATGCAAGTGTGAAGGCTTTGAGCTAATTGAATATGAATAGCTTTCTGAATATGCTTCTATTGAGATGTTTGAACATTAAGGACACTGGACATTACATAATTGATAAAAAATGGCTCATTAGTTAAAACAAGGGATTGTGTGACTATTGATGAATGGCTTAAAGTCATATTCATTTCTTAATGGTCTCTGTCAGTATGGAATTAATTTTTGAGATGTAAGGTGATATTAGGGTGTTGGACAGGAGGCTGTGGAATGCTATGATAGGGTAATACCAGCTCTGCCAGTGTTGCTACATTCAAGCATAGTGCAGTTAGGCAGGGGTGGGGGGAAGCAACTATTTTTTTGTGCTCTGCTTTCAGCAACTCTGTATTTTTATACTTTGCATTAATTCTCTTATAAAAGTCATAAACAGTATGATCTGTTAAACTTCCAATGTGCAGATGTGCTTGTTCAGGGAGTGTGCCGAGATAGTGAATAGGAGAGACCACTTCCGTCATGCAGCTCTGAACAGGACACAAAGGTGGATTTATTCTTGCATGACATGAAATTCTAATTTTGCTCTGGCTTCCTGCAGCCACCACATGGGACCTGGAAGCTGAGGAGAAGCTGCGGTGCAGCACTAAAAGTGTCTTAGTTCCAAAACCTAAGAGAATGAGGTTTAGTTGATCACCCACAAATTTGAGCCTAGTGCTTAGTAAAATGGGGTCTTTAGTGACTGTGATACTTGTTCACTAAAAATGGTAAACATTGATATGTTTCCAGACTGAGGAAAAAGGACAAAATGAGCAGGAAGAACCTATGTTGCAGATCACGTATAACTGATTTCACTGCAGTTAAAGTAATTTCTGTTGAAAGGAATGCCTGGAATCTGAGAATTAGCAAGCTCCTGTCTAAAGAACTGGCAGACTTAGGGAGGGTGCTAAAAATTTGAATGATTGCAGTGTGATCTAGTGTGAAGATAACTGCCACTCACTGGCTAGCATGGAGGTGGCCCAGAGGGGCCATCTTAATGTAAAATATATTTACACAGGATGCTTCAGAGCAGTAATATATTTGCAAAGAGAAAACTACTACATTAGGCATCTGTTAGGTGAGTCAGATACATTGGTGAGCACCAGCAGGGAAAAAAGGAACTAGGGATACTCAGGACCTGAGGAACTGATGATCAGCCAAAAGGAAAGACCCCATTTATGTGAGAAGTAGCATAAACTGACACCTGCATTGACAGAGGTTTAGGACCAAATTCTTGGGTCTCGCATGAGTGTGCAGGCATGTGGTGTAAGAGCAGAGACAGCAGAAGCAACAGTCTTGAATACTTGCCGAAATGGTGGAAGGGCAAAGCAAAACTGCAGTCCTACTGCCAACGAGCATGAAGCCCACTTGGCAGCAAATGCAGGGAGATGGAAGTTGCTGTCTTCTAGTCTCATCAAAAGAGATGGACTAGGGGCAGGAGAGAGTCAAATATTTCTCAGCCATTTCCCTGGCAAATGAGATAAGTTGTTTTATTTGACTTACCTACAGAAAAACTATACCTGAGCATTAATAGATGCATTACTTCAAACATACTTGAACTAGAATCACTGCAATACATTTTGAAAGTACAGCTTGCAGCAAGTGTAGATTCTGTGTATAGATGCAGAAAAGGATGCAATTCTTGAACCTGTTTTATTGCTTTCATCTTTAATGATGTGACATTAGAAAGAAATGTGGTATCATAGAAATATTTTTTTTGTAATAAATGACTACATCGAAAGTATTTATGAGGTAAAGCTGAAAGATAAGTATGGACTCAGAGCAAGAAGACTCATCAGAGAAAATGTGTAGCAGATGTTTAATGTATACTATGATATGCCACAGACATTTTTCTTGTTTCCTATTTCAAAATATATGAATAAAATAACATATGCTGAATCAGGTAAGAATAAACTGCTAGTGCTATACAGCTGTCCTTGCTGAAGGGTAGCCTTTATCTCACGTAATTACATTTACAGTTGTATTACAATAGAGCTGTATACTAATGGGATGATTTGGTCATAAATCCAAAAGCTATACTGAGGCTATTATAATGTTGAGGTTGTCTTGTGTAAGTCTTCATGGTGCACTTTCTGGTCACCATCTGGAAGGAAGCCAACTAGATGCAAATCAGCTTTTGCAGGAATAAGAGCTGATCTGTGTAGGGGTCACACTCCAATGTAAAATATGTATGGATTTATCAGTGGGAGTCATTGCCAACATACCTTACTGCTGCTTTGTGCCTCATTATATATACTAGCTCAAGTCAAAAATCAAGTGACAGGTTAATGCTATGCATTTGCAAAACCCCTTTGAGAGGAGCAGACACTGTTTCCCATAAATTTAAACCTTTGAAGAGGTTAAAATGGGTGAAGGTGAAACAAATATTATTGTGCTTATCAATATACTACCGCATTCTACAGGTCTTGATTCTCTTCCCCCTTGAAGTCAATTGCAAGGCTTCTATTAACATTTGTGGGAGCAGGCTTGGCCTATTTCTGATCTACAGAGGGGCTACACAGAGAGCTCTTCAGTGTTTTGATTAAGTACGGAAAGAGAAAATAAAAAAAAGAAAAAAGCCACCACAAACAACCTACTTATTATTTCCAAAGCATGGCACTGAAATCTGTTTTAGAGTTAAAAGGGGGCTAGGGAGAGGGTTGTTGATATTCTGTTTATTCCTGCAAAATAAGTCATCTAGTAGGGAGAGGCGAGTTTTCATAGCTGGCCTTGTTGCACTGTTACCATGGTGAGTTGCAAACAATTCCTGTCTGGATTCTGGTGGGTCTGTGCACTTCCTAAAGTTAACACTGTTACTGAGTGAATTATTTAGTTCAGATTTCCTTGCTTATAACTTGCTGGTTGCAGAATTCTGGCACCAGAGTTTCAGTCCCTGAATGGTTGGCTCCTGATAAAGCAGTTTGAGGTGGTGTCCTATGCTTAAATAAGCATCCTCTGGAAGGTGTGAAATGTACCAAATACAGGAAATGGAAAAGAGCCTCTGGCATTCCATGAGATTTTTGAGTGTTCCTGACTATTTGCCAAGGCTCATTCAAAATAAATTGCATGGGTTACTTTTTAATAGTTCATAGGCAGTGACCCATATAAGAAAAACTTAAGAAATCATCAGTGTTTCGTTTAAAATTTAAGTACTTGTGTTACTTATCTTAAAGGATTATTGTAAAGGGACCTGCTACAAACAGATTATTAAGCACATTGTAAATTTATATTTGCTGTCTTCTTGCTATCAGTTAACTGTTTTGGGTGGGACAGACCAACCTGATAAGGTTTGAGCCTCTGTTTTTGGAGAGAGGAACCAGGATATGAGCTGAAGGGCATTAATCCACAAAGATGCAGTGAAATGTGGAAAACAGGAGTTGTCCACACAAGGTTGAAAACTGGAAGCAATGAACTGTAATGTTTATCTGTTCTAGGACTGGAAGCAGGCTGACGGAACAAAAATCTAATTTGGAAAACAGCTGGCCACATCTCAGATTCTGGGTTAATGTACAGACGCCAATCCCTAAGAGAAATCTGGAAGTCAGCCCTCAAGCCAGTTTTCTAGGCTGGCTGGATATCCAGCCTGTGAATGCAGTGGAGTTGCAAATAGTAGTGAACTTTGTAGAGCTGTTTAGTTTTGTTTTATTGTTGGTGGATTTTTTACTGTCTTTACAGATGAAAGAACAATACATACGTCATCCTGTTCGTTATGTAGGACATTATGTATCACTTGGACTTGGAGAAGTGCTGGATTTGAGACAGATCTGTGGAAGGATCTACTTTATCTCACTGTGTTACCTTTGGTCTCACCTGCCCCCACAGCAGTGTGGAAAAATGAGTTCTGACTCAGGTGTTTGTATGGCTGAGGTTGGAAATGCATTAATGACAGACTCCAGTAATTGGCTCTTGTCGTGGTTTCAGCTCAGCCGGTAACAAAGCACCACGAAGCCGCTCACTCACCCCCGACCCCCGCGCCTGGCCACGGGGGGATGACGACAAAATCCAAAGGCAGGCTCGTGGGTCGA
>VYZV01031979.1:4988-20241 GCA_013401275.1 Pandion haliaetus | reverse complement strand
ATTTAGACATTTTATTTATACATTCTGCTTCCTTTTCATTGACTTGCAGCTAAAGTTTGAAAGTTGCAGAGTAGTCTTCCCCAGCCCAATTAACACAGAGGTCTATTATTTGTTACTCAGTGACAACCTAGTTTTGGGTAACTTTTATTGTATGTGGTATTGGCAGAGCTGAAATAAGACGTTACGCAATAGCCACTTGACCATATGCAAATGTTACCACAGCTAAAAAATACTAAAAACAACACACTTGAAGGCAAGCCCAGACAAGTCCAACAACTGCACTGTCTGGTCAATACAAAACCTGGTGACATCTTGCTAGTCAGAGCAAAATCAGAATCACCAGGCTATCTCCTATCCATTTGTCATTCTTATAGGGATGAAAAAAGAGGATTTATACACATGTTCACAACTTCCACTCTTGACAATAGCAATGGGACACCTAAATTTGGATCTATGTCTGTTCTGCACATATACGTGATCCTGTGATACCTAGGTCACATCTTCCCAACCACATATGAGGGATACAGTAACTTTGAAGATGTTACATTCTTACTGTGTGTCTCCATTTCTTTCACCATTCTGCTTTCCACAGCAATTCAAGAGTGGGAGAGATATACTTTGCACTGTAACCACTTAGCATTTAGCAGGTGAGCAGTTCAAGTGAGCATGGTCCTGCTCCACTGCAGTACTGTTCCTTCACAAGTTGAAATCAGTGGCATTGACTAAAGAAGTCTATGTCCCTCACAGCTTAATGTATCGCTGAGCCAGACATAAGGCCATGAAGTCCAACAGTGAACTGGAAGAATATATTTAAATAAAAGATTTAATAAGCTGGGCATGTCCGAGCCTCATTTATGGAAAAGAAGCAGGAAAAATGGGAAGGATTACAGTAATATCTCAAATACTATGAATGTAAAATGGCAAATATAATTGATTTTTAACCAAGACTGGGAATTAATGTCATCCTCTTCACACTGAAAAATAGTATTACTTCTTCCACTACATATTATTTTTGCTTCTTCCTTCATGCTAATCTCATTTGAATAATCTTATTCACCTGCATACCTCTTCCTTTTTTTGTTTTAATCTCCTCAGTGCAGGATGGCAGCAATCTCTTCCCACCTCTGGTGATTTAATCACTCTGTTATATAGAATAACCTTCAATTCCAATGGCAATGCATTTAAAATTATTTCCATACTCTTATGTATATCCACAAATACTTACTAAATTTCTGTCAGTGGCAAGGTAAAAAGCACGTATTGTTGACAATAACTACATAATTTATAAGTTTTCACTTTAGAAACTCCTTAAACTTCTCTTAGCGCTTTATACTACATAGGATACATTTACTATAATTCATTTCCTGGAGTTTTCCTTCTAAAATTTCCTACCTTACATTTTCCCACAAGAAATCACAAAGCCTATGTATTTAGTGATGTTTCCAGTCTGTCCTAGCTACAACTGAACTGAAATTACAGCTGTGTTTCTTATAATGCTTCCTGTCACCTTCTCTCCTTTATCTGATTTTGTACCACTTAAATTTTATGGCTGTTAAGTTCTTTTTACCAGCCTATTAAGGCAAATTGCTCTGTTTATGACCCTAGGACCTATGATTTTCCATTAGTGACCTCCATCTTTACCAAATTGCTTCAAATGCTGAATATTGCAAAGCTTCAATATATAACATAGTCAGTTTCAGAAGCCTCTTTCACCACTGAATCTTCATAAGTGGTTCTATACAGAAATCAGTGGTGGGGTTCCTTGGGGCACCAGCTCTGCTCCAACTCATTACTCTGTCTGCTCCAGAGCAGTGGTCAGAGCTACTCCTGAAGTCAATGGAGGGACCCAGGAATCTCCGAAGTGCAGTTTGTTTTGTGTCGCTCTCCTAATTCTGAACCCCATGTAATGTCAAATAGCTTCAAATAAGTACATTTGGTATTATACGCTAACCTTGTCATGTGAAATATCTAATGAACCCTTCAGAGAGTATTGGACTCTGAGAATCACAGGTTCACTCACCTGGTGGCATTTTGCTCTTTTCATTCTTTCCTTTTACAGTACCTCACCAGAACTGGCCTGGCTGCTCAACCTTCTTCAAACTCCTCATATCTTCAATTCTCAGAATGTTGGTTTTGAAATAATGATTGTATACAAATTCTTGGCAACAACGTCACGGTCTACTATTATAGTCTATTAAATTCAAACTCAATATCTTTATTTCTTAATTCTTCTTCTAGGATAATGGTTTTTATTACTGATAATCATAGGGGAAACATCAAGCAACATGAACCAAGTACTAGCAACATTGTATCTTGCCATCAGCTGATGAAAAAAACATTTCTGGTGTCTGCCAATCTTTCACAGTTACATCCGTTGTTGAAACACAAATTTAATTGTTCATCTTTTTCAACTTATAACCTTTTCTATCATGTACATTTGAATTTTTCAGCACACTTTTCACATCATTATACAAACATAAAGTAAACATCAGAGCTCATGACTAAATAATAATTACTAATATAAAAAATAAAATAGTATTAGCAATCCCTGATCTTGCCAAATAACCCACCTGTCAGATAAGAAATCTTAGGGGAGAAGAGACATACAGTTGTATAAAAGAAATGTCTCTTCTTGCTGTTACAGATTTCCCTTAAAAAATGTTTGAAGTATTTCTTCTTTTCTTGGGAATAAGCTGTTCAACAAATAAAGTCTTCTGCCAGGAGCCAGGGAGCCAAATTTCCATTTCTTTGCCATTTTCCTGCTGTATAATCAGAATAAGTAATTTCACTGTGCTTCCTTTAAGGAAGACAAAGTTTGTTCAGTTTAAGGCTGAGCACAGGGCATGAGAAATTAAGGAATTCAAGAAAGAACTAGAAAAAGACAGACATCGTTTTTCAGTGCAAGGATGAATTTGGGTTCAAGTCACGTGCTTTGAGTTTTGCGAGTTTTAATGTATCATGTGTCTGGACCTGGCTGATAATTTTAGCCTTTCTCCTTTTGAACTTTCGCCCATTACTCGTGCTGGAAAAGCAGATCTTCTTTTCCATCTATAGTTTTGATCTAGACTAAATTTATGAAGAACTTGTCCTGAGACATTCCAGCTAACATCATTGATAATCTTTTACAGTACAAGGTGACGGGACTCAGATACTCAGTGATAGTATTTACCCAAATCATTTTTAATATGCTCTTTGAAAATATGCAAGTGACCATATTTTAATAGCAAAACATTAAATTTTAACAAAGGTCTAAATTTGCCTGTCCTTTCTAAAAATAATCACAACTTGCCAAGCCCAGTCAAGTTCTAGGTTAGGCTGACTGAACCAACACTGGACCCAGGACCGGTGAAACCTTTCTCTTCTCTCTCTCTCTCTCTCTCTTTCCCTTTTCCTTTTCTGTAATCCCTACCCCTCATCCCTGTATACATAAACCATTGACCAGGTCTTCGACTAGGAGTGGATTCAGCTGCCCCTAGGCTCCTCACTGAGAAGGAGTCTAGAAAGCAAGGGGGTCCACTCTGACCCTGTGACTCAACAGGAGGGATTTCCTTATTGTCCTCCCTGAACTGGTTCCCAAATAAGCAAGACCTGTAGTACATGTTTGGTGATGTATGGTTAGCACGTTACACAGTTTACTGACATAGCCTCATACCAATTTTTGTGGTAAGCATACCAATATTTGTTGTGAGCACACCAATTCTTGCTGTGAGCAACTAAAAATTGAGTTTTGTGAGTTAAAGAATCCCTGGTGTCATTTCACCTTAAACCTGACCTGGGAATCAGCAAACCTGAGTCATCGTTCTGAGAAATTGGGACGTGACAACAGGTTAACCAAGCATTTAATTTTGATGTTCCATCAGCTGAATTATTTATATACATGTATGATTTCTGTACAAATACTTTTCAATTATACATATATAAAATCTGATGTTTGTGAAGCCACCTCTCTACTTTGTCCCTGATTTTTACAGGACATGAAAATAAAATAACACATATGTGTAAAGGTTTACTAATCTTTTCAGTACTAACTGATCTTCATTAAAAAAGGAGAGTCACATGCAAAGGTCTTCCTTTTGAGAACTTTCCTAAAATAAGCCAGCATTGTGACAAAAAAAAGGAGGAATGAAAAATGAAAAAAAAGAGAGAAAAAACAAAAGAAAAAGAAAAAAATCCCCAGCCCTTTGACAATAAAATGAGGTAGTACAAATCTAGGCAGGAAAACCAACAGCCTTTAAACCATTCCTTCTGATCTTGAAAATTACATACATAATCTGCAATTTCTCAGTGATTAAAATGAAGAGGTGAGCACATATACAAAGAAAAGGATGTAGATTATAAGATTTCAATTCAAATTGAGCTGTACAGACACTTTCCAAACAAGATATAAAAAAAGAGCAAATGAATGTGTTGGATGTTTATTTGAGGCTATGCTGTCAAACCCCTCCTCTGTGTCTCAGGTATGAGGTGGTGCATAACTGCACAAAGAACCTCAACCACAATTCCTCCTTTGTTCCTGAGAGTGGAAAAGGATTAATTTTTCTCCTGCTTTCCTGAACATGGCATACGCTTCAGTCCATATTGCCTCTGATATTCCTGCTAGCACAGTGAGCAAGAAGCTAAAATACTATTTTTCTCTTTTTTGATTCATCTTGGAGGAAGAACATCTGCTATAACCTGTGACTGAGATATAGGCCAGGCTAAAGGGGGCTGTGCAGAGCAGACTCTCATTAGGCATTAGCCAGAGTCTGGCCCTTATTTTTTGTTTCCTTTCCACACTAAAGATTACATTGGCAGTAATTATAATTTTGGTTTTCTTCTTGCATGTAAGCCAACACTCATATGCAAAACTTGCATCACAGTTGAAACTTGCTATTTTTCTATCTGGCTCTGGCAATTACTATCTCATTAAAGAAGGGAATTGTCTTGTTTATTACACTGGAATAGGCCTCAAAACAAAAGCTAAAGGATCAATGTAATGTCCCAGCATTATCCGTTTTTCCCATTGTTTATTATTAAAGCTATTTGTGTGGAAGGAAAGCATTTCCCTCTTCCTTCAATCCTGTTTTTTCTACTACTTAATCCTGCAAGAAAAATTATTTTTTCTATTGGCAGTATCAGTCCGTGGCATAAGAAAAATAAAAATAAAAAGGGAGATAATGTTAGCAGCTTGACATTAGAAGTTTCTATAACTGCATGAGAAGATAAGTGTCATGGGGTGAAGCCTTTTTTAAAACACCCTTCAGGTAGGTGACATCTTGACTACATCTGCCTCAGTCTAACCCATTGGAAGATACTAGTGTATAATGGGAAAACAACAAAGCAGAGATAATTACAATCGTGAATCTTGCCCAAAAGCTCTAGACTGTATCCGCCATGATTTAGGGATGTGCTGAAAAGAAACAGATACACAGAACTTAAACAATTTTAAACACTTTAGGGGGAGGACACCAGACAGTGATAGTGATCCAGCTAGAAAGCTAGTGAAATAGTGAAAACAGTACATCCTCTTGGGGAATATCCATACATGGTTTTCTGACTTATTTTTTACTGTCTGAACCTGCAGTGGGATCATTATGTTCAGGGGCCAGGCCACCAGCAAGGATTGGATATATTGAGCAGTTGGATGTGAATGCCCTGGTCCCCTGGGTCCATGATGCTGGTCCTAACTGGGGTGGAGGAGCAGAGCCTCGGGTGGTGTGTGAACTGTGTGAATGCTGGAGGATAGAAATCTTAGAATAAAAATTGTTATGAACCTGCAGTAACCCATCCTGCTTCACAAATAAACTTTTATGCGTTGTTCTTACAGCAATTTCAACCATGAAAAAAACAAAACTCCTTGTTTAAACAGTGATGAGTCTGATAATTACAGAGAAGGGAAATTAAAAGTATGAGTGAAATTCCAAAGGATTAATTAGGTATGTATGGAAATTGAAAGGTTTAACCAGTGTGAAAATCTCTTTTAGAAGGCTCATGGAGGTACTGCTGTGGAAGCAGAATCTGTGGGTTCATAGTCAACGTGTTTACCGTAAACTTTATCTTGACCATCTGCCACCACTAATCAGATACAACTGGCACATTTAGTTTGAAGGGAAAGATAATCAAGACCTCAGATTCCTCCTGGATATCAAGCATCTAACAGTTTATCTGCACACCACACTCCATTTGAATTTGTTTACCTCTGAGGAAAACAAGATTAAGAATGTTCATATGTTCTACTGAGCCACTGAATTAGTTCTAGATGATAACATTGGAAACAATTTCTGTTGGTGAAAACAAACCAGTTAAACAAATTCAGATCATGTTGAACAAGCAGGTTCTTCCCTAGCTGCAATTTTGTGTGAGCTAATTTAGAAGGCAGGTAAAACAGACTTCATCTCTCTCTCCTAATACTGGTTCAGGGTCATACCTCCAAGAGTGCCAGAAATTCTATACTGAAACTAAATACCAAACAGCATGGTGATGATTCACCATTTTCCTGCTACTATTTTCTGGGATTAGGTTCTGAAATGCAAAGGTGGTAAGCGAAAAGCTTCTCTGATTCCATAATTAGCACACTAGATCTAGCTTATATAACACTTTGTTCCCTATTTTAAAAGACTGCATTAATGTTTTTTCATGAGAAGTATTTACTGTACCTGTATTTTATTTAATGTTACCTATAATGCAGTTGTATCTATTCACAAAAACATGGTATTCTAACCACACATATAATAGATGTGGCGTTTAGATTGCTATTTCTTAGTTACCTACTTTTGTTGCCCTCTTTCCTTCAGCTGTAGGTCTTATTTGTCACTTGATAATTTTTTGATGGGAGGTTTGTCTGGTTGTTGGGCGTTATTTTGTTCTTTTTTGTTGTTCTTTTTTTCTGTAAGAAATCAAATATTTTAAAGAATAAAAACTGTGTACAAACCTTTTGGAAAGAGATGTTCTGACTGGACCTGCAACTCAGCAGCTTCCTTCAGGGAAGATGTCTATCATATGCATTCCTCCTTGTGAGGTTACCTGTGATATAATACACAGCAGGAAAAAAAAAAAAAAAGAAGCCATGTTTTATGGGGGAAAGGTGGACTTAATCAGTGAAAAAAAAAGAGGATCCTGAAACAGATTANAAAAAAAAAAAAAAAAAAAAAAAAGCCAGCTAGGAATTGACTAAGAAGCCATCCAATTATTGTTAGACCATGACTTCATTTCTATTGTTTTTCTTACAACTTACTGTTTGCAGATTTTCAACTTATTTATTTATTTGGGTGTTGGGTAATATTTGAGAGAAAAGGTGAACTAGGATGAAAATAACAGTGTGAGACTGCATTGCTTCCACAAAACCAGCAATTTGAAATATTACACCTTCATCCTTTTACAAGTGTTGTTCTTTTGCAGATACTTCCCCTGAACAGAAATAAGGCAGTTCCCCAACTAAGGGAAAAGATACACTTTATAGCTGTGGCAAACCTAGAAGAATTGCACTTACCACACCACATTTGTAAGTTTCTTTACTTAATCTTCTTGGAGAATATGAACATCACATCTGACAATACACCACAGTCTACTTTTGTTATCTAGGGGAAAGAACTGTCTGTGTTTAAAGGTAGGGAAGGCTAAGACAGGAGCTGTGATTACTTTTTTGTTGTTGTTTTCCAGAAAGAAAGTATTTGTGGGAAAAAAATAACCAACCAAACCTAACATTTTTCATTGTTTTAATTCTGCTTACTTTGAATGGTATTTTGGGGCTGAATTAAGATGAAAACTTCATGAAAAACTACTGGAATTGAACGATTGTGTATTGCTCACTAAGGATATTTATTTTCCGAAAAGGATGTCCTGACATTAATAATCAGACAACGATTCAAAAAACATATTAAAAAAAAGCCAACAACAACAGAAAAGTAAGGTTTTCCTAATGAAGGATTATTACTTTTAAGTGGAGGCACTAGAGGATTAAAATTCACAAATGCATATTGATGCAGTAAAAGTTATTTGTAAAAGAAAAGGAATAGGAGGTAGTAAACAATGAGGATTGACAGGTTTGATTGCATTTAATTTTGTTTTGACATTGTCTGAAATGCAGAAAGAATTTTAGAAAGGTAGACAATATGAGAACATATTCTAATTAAGAGAAGATGAGAAAGAGAGAAAATAGCATACAAGCCTCCAGTCTACATGAAGACATTTTATTTTATTTTATTTTATGCTATTTTATGTTATTTTATTTTATTTTTTAAGCACAGCCCTCGAAGGAGTATATTCTAGTCTGTGCTACTTTTCAAGTAAGTAAATTTCCATATTTGAACTCAATACTTTGTCATGCAAGCATGAAAAACAGATCTTTTTGAGCGGTGTGGAATTCCTAAGTAATTATTGCCAAGCCCACTTTGCTGCCAAATGTTAATCTTGACCAAAGAGATATGATTAAGAAAAGACAATCAAAAAATCCAGCAATGTAGGTTAATATTAATAGGAAAAATACTAATATAGTTGTTAAAAACTGCTGAAGCTTTTTAAGCACTAAATCCCAGAAAAAAATGTGCCATCTTTTCCTGAACATCTGTCAAGAGTGAGCATGCTGGCAGGATTTTCAATATCAATAACGTAATTCTGTATTTAGACCAAGATTTCCATTCTAGTGTGATGGCTATTAAGGGGAGAGGTGAAACAACAGATGTACTCCTATTCCTCTATCGGGGTGATATTATCCCAAAAGCTGTGATGGGGGAGCAGAAACAGGCATCAAACAACAGGATCAACCTGTTCCTCCTCATGCCCTTTGACTGCATCACCAGGATCAAGAAGATACCACCACAGCCTTGACCTTCACCCCCAGAGCCTTGTAGTCACTCCTGATGCACTCAGGGTCCCTCTGCAGAAGCAGGGGTAGAGAAGATTTACAGGTGTTACCAGAAGTAGGGAGTTTCCAGGCTCCCACATCTCAGGAGTTTCAATTTGCCAGCTATCCCCTGCTTTCCTCCTTCTTAGCAACACAGGGTTCAGGGTCTTGGCCCTCTTGCAGTTATTCAAAGACCCTGTTGATCACCTTGTTCATCCTCCTCAGAGATTACCACTTCTCACAGCTCCTTCACTTGGTGCCTCAGCACCTTGACTAGAGCAGACCTCCCACAGATGAAGCCAGCCCTTTCCCCAACAAAGCCAACCACACACCCTGCAGACAAGACCTGAACATCCACATCCTCTCTCAGGAGCTCTTTCTGGTGAAGGTCTGTGATGTGAGAAAGACACTCTGTCTCCAGCTGACAGTGGCTACAGCACATGGCATGTCACTGTACCACAGCCTTCAGTGGAGAAGGTGCAGGCTCTTTGTACCCAGCCAGCAATGACCAAGGTTCTTGTGTCGTTTGGCACACTGCAGAAGCAAGCCCTCAGCCTTGACAGCCACCAGAAGTCCCTGAAGAAGAAGAAGCCTAGAAACTGCAACAACTGCTGTGGCTCTGTGTGCTGCTCCCAGATGTAATAAACATACTTAATGATCTTCCTAAAGTATTGCTTGTGAGATGCCAAAGATATTAATCAGTGTTTAACAAAGGCAAAAAATGCTACTCCCTGAATATGAAAATTTGCACAGAAAGATTTGGCATTTGTTTAGTGAGCTTAATTAAAAAGCTCTATTTGATGTGAGTGGTGCCCTTTTGAGGATCTGAACTCCTTGATAAAGAAATAAACTTGTTTTCCATCATTTAGAGTTTCCTTTTCTTTGTAAATGATGAGTAGTTTCAAAGATCAAACGGTAAATTCTTATCTGCTATCTTAATTTAAAAGCTATTTTAACATTCTGATAAGCCAAGAGGTGTTTTGTTTGCATCACTAGTCAAGGAACAAACTTAAGGTAATTAACTGGAGTCAGATATCTCAGAAACAGCTATAGTCTTTGCATTTAGCACAGGAACATAAAAATTTACATAGGAAAGGCTGCATCCACTAGTGATTTAACTCCTTTGTCTACTGTTTAATACAACTGACTAATTTCAATGAAGGTCAGGATTGAGAGAGGAAGGTGCTGTACTGCATTTAGATTTAATCATGTAGAATTATAAAAATGGAAAGCATAATCCATAATTGAGTGATGTGGAATTAAACTCTTCAGATAGAAGAGAATTTGATAATGTTTTCCCATAGCTTCAGCTAAGATCCTGAACTTCTCTGAACAAAGGCCGATTGATTACACTAAGCAAAAAGTTTCTGAGTCCTTCTGACCCTGCAGTTTCCAGTATTATTTTCATGCAACATTTTGTATAAGTACAAAACCTACACCTGTCTACGGAGAGCCTGTGATATACAACAACAACAAAAAAAGAGAACAAAGAAATAGTCTTTTCATGTCATATGAATGAATTGTCCCATAGTGTCAGTTGTCTGACTCTTTTATTTTAGGAATAAAGTTATAGGATATTGATATCCAGGACTAAAAGGAACAATGTATTTGGTATTAAAAAAATTTCCAGAAATTATGGGGTAAATGAGAAACTAAAACTCAGTAAGATTTATATTGGCAAAGGGTTTTACCATGAGTGTACACAAACAAACATGGCTGTAATTTCTCCATCTCGTTAGAAACATTTCAAAAAGCCTTTTTGGAGACACTGATGACTTGTTTATGGTGAAAGAAAGTAAAAAAATCTGAAACTGTAAAGTATATGGACTGACCAATTGCAAAAGAAATTATGCCTTTAAAATATTGTAAATACTGACAGAGATATTATTATAAAATCATAATAAAATAATAAATACTAATATACTACTGCAATAAAATTAGTTTAAATTTATATAAATACCCTATATTTAAAAAGTATCAAGAGAACATTCAGATTTATCAAAGGTTACCTTTTCCACACTGTTGGGTAAATAATTATTTATTTTTAGATTATGGAGTCTTGCTATGAGACAAAAACCACCTTTGAATTCTCAAACTGTCCTGGAATGGAAAATTATTTTAATCTGAGCTTAATTGGTTTCCTTTTTTTATCTTAAGCTTCCAGCAGCATTTCAGGCTTACTCTTCTTTTCATTAGGAAAAAGAATTTATGACAGTCAGGTATTTGGCATAAGTCCATTTAATTAAAAATCATGCACAAAATTTCTATTTGTCTTAACACCAGAATAAAATAATAGTAGATAGGTCTTCTGTGCAAAATTCAAAGTCCTTTTTATACCATTATTTACCTGTATGGAAGCTGAGTAGCAACCCCAAAGGATTTTATGACCCATTGGTCAAATTCAAGTTTGCTTAACGTCGACTAACATCTTCATAAAAAGAAAGGGAAAGTCAAACTCACAGACTAAAACTTAGATCCAAAGCCAACAGAAGACACAATATTTTCCATCTCTGTAGTGGACCTGGGAAATGCTTCCTATAATATTGCTAGCAGAGTCTCTTAATGTCTAGTGTTTTAAACCAGTTTTTATCACAGAAAACAGTATTCATGCAGCTGAATCTAAAGAACCATGAACAAATCTGTGGCTTCATTGTCTAAATAGCTGCATCATGACAGTTACAAACGCACAGAGATTCCCTTTTCCAAAGAACTTATATAGGACATATACATTGAACTAAAACAAAAGTGAGCATCCAAGCTTATACTGGAGTCTGAAACAAGAACTATTATTTTTCACTGATACTTTTTGTCACATCAGTACACCCCTCCTTCCCTAACAGTTATTTCAGATGACAAAGACTATTTTGGAGACAGTCAGATTGCTGGAAAACAGTAATAACTTACAGTTTTACTGATTACAGCAATAGTAGCTTTTCTTTTTCTTTTCTTCTGCTCTCAGAAAACTAACTATCCTCTCACAGCATGCTCAGATTAATTTCTGTGTTTTATAGTCAGGGTTCATTCTTGTTGATAAATGTTTTTTACCTTGTAAGCTTCCTGAGCAAAAAGGCTGAATAAATGGGGATGGATACATTCTTTTGGTGTTATCTTCAGTTGCAAATTTGTACTGAAGAATAAGAAATTCAGGTGTAGACAACTAATCTCTTCCTGCCCCATTAAGGACAACCAAAAATAGATTGGTCAAGCTTTGATTTATATTTGATTTAAAATGGTGAATCAAAATGCAGACAGCTCTAACCCTATACAGCCCCAGTTGCAATTAAGAAAGCCTCCATTCCTGATTAAAACAACATTGTAGTCCATTGTTGCTGAAAACAATGAAATTATTAACCAACTTTCACTGGCTGATTTTGGCTGCAACAGCTGCTCATTGGGACTGGGGCTAGAAGATGAAGGAGTCCTGGGAAGCCAACAACTTCAGGCAGTCAGGTCAATTATAGCATGTGTCACTTGGAAATATGCTTTATTTTCTTGGTCACATAGCTAACAAATACTGATTTATCTTTACAATATTCTAGTGTGTCTTAAATGCCACCCAGCATGACAATATTTTCCTTCTCATACTATAGCAAGAGATCTGTAAAAATCCACCGACTTCAGACCGCCCACAGAACACAGATGTTCGCTCCTCTTTGTAAGCCAGCTCACAAGCAGCCTCTACAGGCAAATTGTACAAATTCTGACATAGTGCTAGCTCCCAAAAAAGCTCCAATTTTTTTTTTCATGTAAAAGGTACTTCTTTATGCCTTCTTTCAATCTGCTGCCTAATAATTTTACTTAATGTTCTCCATTCTTGCATCAAGAGAATTACATTTTTCTGTATTTTTCTTTTTCCATCTATTTTTTTTTTCTTATAATAATCCTTCAATTTTTTTTCTTTTTCTAGCGGAAGAGGCTAGTTTCTTTGATTCTCCTCTATGGATATCATTCAGTATCTTTGTCAACTCTTCTCATTCTTCTCTTCTAGTTTTACTATAGCTTTCCAAGAAGGGAAATCACTGTATTTCAGATTCATGTGTTAGCACTATGGCATAACTGCTAAGTTATGCAGGCAAATGACTACATCTTGTCCTGAGTTTTAGCTAACTGGGCAGACCATGGGAAACTACTGCAGCTGACATGAAAAATTTCTGGGCACCGCAGGTAACAGAAAGAGAGAAGCTCACAGGAGTTACAAAGAGCACCGTGAAGGATGCCCAGATGTCACAGGTGGTGGAGGGGGGCTATGTATGAAAGTCACAGCCAAGCTTCACAGATAATTCGAGGGGAGCATTGGGAACGCTTCAGGAGTACATTCTTACAAGGCCAACAGCTCCTGGGTAACTGTACCAGTGATACCACATAACGACAAGATGTCCTTAATAACAGTATCAAAAATACCAAATTTCAATGTACCAAAACTGAGATCAAATGGGAAAAAAAAAAAAGGGGGCATGCTACAGGAGACAAGAGTGGAGAAAGGGAGAGATGAAAGTCAATGAGAGGAAGACAAAGCATGGCTAAATGGAGAGAGGAGGGATGAGAGGGGCTGGTGTCATGTGGGCAGGCACAGGTCAACATGCTTCTCTGGCTGAGCCCTGCGCCTCATCACTGCCATCCGCCCTGTCTTGTTACATCCTATTCCTAAGTATTTCCTGTGTGACCTCACTTTCTACCGGGGGAGAAGGGAAGAGGTCTTAGTGCCAGATCCATAAGTCTGCTTGCCAGGACCTGGTGCAACTGGGTTGCGGGTGTATTTCCCTTGTGAACTTCAGTCACCTGTGTCCATGTGCATGCATGTGCTTCCATGTCTGAGCATGTTTCTCTCTGGATTACATGTTCATCTTTGCTCCTGGTCAGACCTGCAAAGGGGAACAGCAAAAGCCACCTCCATTGGGCTGAAACAGGACATTTTACTACACTGAAATAATTCCATACCATCAGCAAACTATTCACTTCCTTTTTCAGATCGTGAATGAACACACTGAATACTAGAGATTTCAACATGGCTCTTTGGAGGATTTCACTGATAACCTGTTACATTAAAATAACTATTTAAGATCTGTCTCTATGTTTTCTCTGAAACCTCTATAAAATCTATTCGAGCAATTTTTTTTTAAAGTTCAGTCACCACTCAATGCCTTATTGAAATGGATGCCTTGAGACTGCATATGGTTAACAAATACGAAGGCCTATCCGTTTTAGATATTTAGAATACATATCTGCCAGATTCATGACCAAAGATTTAATTTAAGGAATTAATGTATAGTATTTTTCCATTTAAGACATCAATGCCTATGTACCTGAGAGAACTTTTTCTCTTTATAGCCCTTTGGCAGAGGGCATGCTCTCTCTTAAGTGAAACCTATTATGTCTAAAGCAAAGGTAATAAACTTTAATCAGGTTACGGCACATCACAAAGCAGTTAAGGAAAATGAATTGAAGCTCTCCACTGAAAATATATTTTAAAAAATATGTGACACGGTTGTATCTCCTGAGTTTGTCTCATATTTAAAGAAGTTTGAGAGTACTTAATGTTAATTCTATTGTAAAATGCTTTCAGAGCGTGAGAGACTGAATTGGTATCTCAAGCCATTTGTCTCAAAGATTGTTTGTTGTGAGAGACTAAACTGTGAACTATTTATCTTGTGCCATTTGTCTCTGGGCTGGGTTGTATGAGCAGCACACCCCTCTGTCCAATAAGGAAAATTACCAGGCCACTGAGACACCCAGGGGAGGAGACCAGGATGGAGCTAGCAAAGCAGGCAGGATTGTGAAGACTACCATTGTCATGGAAACTGGAGACTTTGAGATGATGTACTGGTTTCTGGTGATTGATCACACAAAGGTCGTGTGATGGACGAAACCTATAGCACATGAACAGTGTGTGAGTAGTACATATGTGCATGCATCAGCCTATGCCATATAAAAAACTGTGGAGACAAGCCATGGTGTGCACCCATCACCAAAGAATTGAAGACTGAGGACCAACAGGATGCCGCTGGATCCATGGTGGTGACTATCCTTGCAACTCTATCCTGACTGCTTGCTTGATTTCTGCCTTTTTCTTCCACTCTATCCTATCACTACTATTTTCTAGCTTTGACACTTTTGATAATNTTCTACTTTTGATACTTTTGATAATAAAAGCTGTTTTGGGTATACGGCATTTGACCTCGTTTGTGTCTTAATCTTGTCTTGGGATGATATCAAAACCTTCCTCGATATTGGATTGGGACACAGAGTCTGGAATGTTTGACTGTTACAGAATAAAATAATGAACAAATAACAACAATTATTACAAATGATCCTTCATTCAGCAATGGATCTGGATGTACTTAACATCATGTTTCAGAATGATCTGTACAAATTGTTATTGCTTAGATTGATGTCATTCTGGTTTTGCTAGTGAATAACACCCCTCCCCCCCCC
>VYZV01031976.1:151673-175563 GCA_013401275.1 Pandion haliaetus | reverse complement strand
AAAAAGGTGCAGGGGGAGAGCTCTGAAATTTGTTGGAGGTCTCGTACCCTTAAAACAAGCACCTTACGTGGATCTTTAGTGTACGGAGAGAGAACTGTACCCGGTTCTGCGAAAGGTTGGCTAGAAGTAAGCTAAACATCTGGGGTACCCCTTAATTATTCTTGGCTGGCTTCTTTAGCTTGACCTGTAGGGATGCGAGGGTGTCAAAGTGATGAATTTTAAGATGTTGGGCTGTGAAGACGTGCAGCTGCAAGACTGATGGATTTAGGAAGGGAATGGTAACAAGGTTAGCTGCATGTGAAGTGTGAATTGAGATTTTTGCAAAGAGACTGTGATTGCAGATGGGCATAATGTTGTACCCTTGCATGAATTCTTGCTATTATTGTATAATGGTCAGACAGAGTGTGAAATGACTTATTACTTTACTTTTATTCTTTAATGAAGTTGGGTAGGGACGGAGAACTACCAGGAAATCGATAGTGGTGGTGCACAGAAACTATATGACAGGTGCTGATACATTAAATATTTATTTAGCTTTTTGTTCCCCCCCAAATTTTCTGCTACTTCAGAATGCAAACAAAAATACAACTGGTGGATCTACAGTGAAGAAGGTGCGCAGAATGAGAGCAATATTTTCTTTGCCATCCTTGCTTTCTGCAGTGTACGTGAAGTGGGCGTTTCTGTGTGGCAGTGCAGCGTATACATCTTCTGTGTAAAATATTTGACAGAGATATCGAGATGCAGGCGGTGCGCACATGGTTTCTAGATAGGTTTTCAGCCATTCAACGTGTATCTCTCTTCTAGACCTTGATGCAGGCATGCAGTGATTTGTGCTCTGTTATGACCCCACGTAAATTCAAGCGGACTTTTCTCCAGCTTGACATGCATGTACAAATACCTCTCGCTTCCTTCCATATCAAGCACAGGAGTCCACATGGGCAGTATCATTCTAAAAACATGCAGGATGACATCTGCCTCTAACTTTTGCACTGCAGCGTGTGGGTACGTCCGGGCATCTAGGGTGAGTGGGCAGCTTAGCCGACATCTTATCACTTGTTTCAAACGCGGTCAGGGTAAAACACCTATTACCAGAATTTATGATTCAATTGTGCAGCTGCACTGGTCTTTATGAATATGTAGCGAGGAACAGGAACTGGAGCTGCTCCCTCAGGATATTGTCCTAAAAAAGAGGATTCCCCAGGTGACTAACCTCAGGATGCCACTGCTGAGAACAGTTTGGCAAATCCTGGACTTAGTGAGTTGTCTCTCTCTCAGAGAGCAGCTTCTTCTCCCTGTTTGAACACCCACAGTAGAAGCTCAGCTTCTCATACGCCTTCCCTTTTGGAAGGATACAGACCGTGGCTCGAAGAGCTTTCTGAGCTGGCACATCTCCTGCAATGCCCTCCCCAGACCTTGTCCCCAGAGCCAGCACAACCTTTTGCTGCGAGCCTGTCTGTGAGGTTTTGCCCTATATTTTCTGTGGAGTCTGGCACTGTTAACGTTTGAATCTGAGGTCAGGAAGAACAAGTAATGTGAAGCAAGCTTGGGAATAATTGCCTACCTCTTCTGCATTAGCATATGGGGTAATAATGACGGCAGGATTGTGTGAAACAGCGAACACATCTGAGGCCTCATCTTTTTCCTTTACAATAGTCTTTCAGATTTCCTTTTCATATTCTTGCCTGAACATCTGAACAAGTACAGCGTTTTGGGCTTGAACCCCGTTTCCATTGAGTAACACCCTGTTGTAGGGTTGTCTCTCTCCTCTGGGAGATGAAAAGGCCTCTGCAATATGCACAGGTTTATTCAAAGCAGGATACTGACCCTATGCAAGACTGCCCATGTGAGTGGCAAAAATGCACTGAGGGGCACAAGAAGTCCCCCACGGCACACAAGGGCATGGAGTAGCTCCCTGTTAGATTTATAGCCTGATACACTGCTGTTGTAGCTTTAAATACCTTGTTTTCATTGTGTGAAGATCTAACAAGACGAACTCCTGAAAGTTTAAGGGCTGCCTGGTAAAAGTGATGATTCAGTGCTTGAGTGCATAGAAAGATGGGATGCTATGGCAGACCCTCTGCTACC
The DNA here is from genome assembly GCA_013401275.1 of Pandion haliaetus. Taxonomy (NCBI): domain Eukaryota; kingdom Metazoa; phylum Chordata; class Aves; order Accipitriformes; family Pandionidae; genus Pandion; species Pandion haliaetus. Next base: position 173,478 of record VYZV01031976.1, on the reverse strand, counting down.
CCAGCACTGCAAAAGAAATGGGCAACTTGCCTCAAACTGGTGCTCTAAAGCAGGACAGAGCAATGTGGAAAATAAAGGCTGTCAAAAAAGCCTGTTTGGGGGATTTTCTGCTAGTAATTTGGCTGGATCCTGTGGGTTCAAGTACCATCACTGTTCCTATATTAAAACAATGTAGTTTTTCTGCTTTAGAAGTTGTGAAATAAGGCTGGATTAATATTTCATCAGAAGCATAGAGGGGTCTATGGGAAAAAGCAACAAAGCATGTGTCTGCAATGGAGCCCCAGCATAGGCACTGACAGCTCCAACCCATATTACCTCACGTAAGCTTAATAGATCAGCGAGGTTTTCTGCCTAAAACAGAGGGATGCAAGGTAAGCACGCTGGCAACTTTTTATTTATTTCACTCTCTAGCAGTCTTTTTTTTTTTTTTCTTCCTTTCCCCCCTTTCTCCTTTCCCTCTTTCCCTGTCCTTTCCTTCCCTCTTCACCTCACTCAGTTTTGCCCAGCACTCGGCAGAATGCCCTGGGAATACTGCTCACCTTTCCTGGTGGCCGGTGGTGGCCATGAGCAGCCTGCCTTAACCAGCATGCTGGTGCGTGGCTTGGGCAATGCAGCACGAAGTGTGTGCAGCAAAGCTGTGCCTCTTCCATGGAGACTAAGCTCATTACAGTACAGTATTCTAAAACATGCTTAACCTCTCCAGTCTTGGGTGTTGTATCCCAAATCTACTGCAGAGCATGGACACCCCAATTAGCACTTACAATGCACTGTTGACATTTCTCTGGGCCAGCCCAACAGGAATAATTAGATGTGATATCTAACACAAAGTCATTTTTTTTTTCCCAGCAGAGGGTACACTACAAAATGAAAGCAACATCTACTGCAACAGCACTTGGCCAGATCTGGCTCTTACGTATAGCATTATGTCCGTGGTGTAACTCAGCTGACTTCTCCAGGCAGATGCTGACTGTGCCCTGCCCGACTGCCGGCAGCATCTGACCCGCTGGGATTAGCGCTGGGGCTAAAGCTCTGGGATGGGTCACACAAGAGAGCTGTCTTACACCACACAGGCCCAGGAAAGCTACTGTATAGCACCCTGTAGGAACCTTTCTGGTAGGAGATGCCGCGAGCGTGGAAACACTTGCTCAGCATAAGATCTTCTCATGTTTGAAATGTCGGCTGGTGACTGGCGAGGCCGGTCTCACCGTAGCGTCAAACCCCCATCCCGCCGCACACCAGCGGAAAGCCGAGCAGGCTGGGTTAAGGACTGGGCAAAGCATTACTGACTGAACATCATTCTCAGCAGCGGTTTGCAGAATAGCACTGGTGGGATTGTGTTATCATAAACCCCATGCCAGCAAGCCAGAAAGCCTATGGAAAAATACGTGTGACAGTAAATAGGAAAGAGCTCTCTGCTGCAATGCAGCAGGCTGTCCTCTGACACCGCTAATTACAGCAATGCATTGAAAACATAAGTGAATATGCAGTGAGTATTCCTTCTTGGTGTTGCTACCATTACTTGCCTACTTTCATGCATTGCAAACTGGAACTTGGAAAGAACTTGGCAGAGTGAAGAGGATATAAAAATGATAATTTTTCATGTAGTAGAGATCATGTAGAGATTTCCTTTGTAGTTCACAGCATTTCCATTCCAAGATGCTCGGAGAATTAAAGCATACAAATAGAGAAAATCTGCAAAGTGTTGTCAGGTATTATTTATGTATTATTATTTTTGTTGGAAAAGACATGTAAATATAAAGAATTAGAAAATGGAGCTACTAAAATAAATTATAATGGAACCCACAATAAATCTAACATGAGAATAAAAGTATAATGAGAACACATTTTCTTCAGCATAAATACAAATCCTGTCTGCATGCTAAAGCCCTATTAATTGGATACTTACTACAGGAATAAATCTTTAAATGTGTAAAAAAATCTTTCTGCTCTGTGATGAAATATAAATATCACCAGATTTATTAAAGAAAAAATTCTGCTAAACGACTACTTCTCTTACATACTAATTTATGCTTATGCTACATCTGAAAGAACTCACCCTGACATGAATATCAGCTAAATGAAGGAAGCTGTAAAAGGAAAAAATTTAATGTGCATCATGAGAAGTTGCTTATATCAGGCACGGCAGGTTTCAGTGAAGTTTTATATTATAAAATAGAGGAAAGGTGATAGTCTCTTAAGAGACATAATACTTATCCCATGAGTGATATAATAGTTCATAATTCACCAGAGAACAAGGCTCAAGTGAGTCATATATATTTTATGGCACAATTGGGATTAATACTGTACTTCAGAGAGGCATGCATAACCTGTTCTATTTATATGGAGAGATGGTTTAAAATTCACCCTCTTCCTGCACCCTCTTCTCCTACCCTTTGGCATCAACCTGCAAGAGAGGGACTTGAAAAAAATGAGTGAGGACATCAGGTGAAAAACAGACAAGACACCGAGGTACTGCTACAGCATCGCCGTTTGTGAGGAGCTGCCCTGGTGCTGGGGGCAATTGGAAATGCTGGTTTTTCTGACAGCTGCCCAGAGCCCCAGAGGAAGAGGTTAGTCCTGAGTGGGTGCACTGCAGGGGTTTTTTATGGGCTGAACTTGGTGTTCTGGTGGGAATGCAGGAGATGCTGACTTCGGCCTCTGCTTGCAGCCACTGCAGTGGAATTCTGTTGCCCCGCATTCCTTCTGCAACGTCGCTGTGTCACCACTGTCCTTAGCAGGATGTATTTGTCGGGACGCGGTGCAGGGAAAAAGGGGCATCCCGGGCGGGTGCTCGCCTTGCTCTTGCCTGTTACGAAAGATGACACTTTGGGGTATCTGCTCCTTTTCAATAACCCACAAATGGGGTGCATAAAGACAATAGATGTGGTGTTAAAGTCTTGTTTTGGGAAATCCCATGTTTTGCTCCAGTGAAGGCTTATTGTATTCTTTTGGATGGTTTCCTGAAATGTGGCCTAGAGCAGAAATTCAAAACATGAACTTGTTCTCTTCCTAAGGAAAAGCGTCTCCTAAATCACGTCTGAAGAGTGGAGACAGCTTAATTCACCTCATCAGCAAAATCACTGGGAAAAACAAAGGCTGCTGAAGGTCTAGAGGCGGTGTGTGGCAGTTTGGGGAATTTCTTTGCATGGGCTGGGGGATGCTGGTGGAGGCCAAGGCGTCACTGGGAACTGAGCTGCCTGTGCCCCTGAGAGCTCCTAGAATTTCCGACAAGACCTCACTCATGGTCCTCTCATATCAAGGGCCATTGTTGGTCAGTAATCTCACCCTTAAGCTGTTGAAATAAACCAGCCTGGGACAAGGGATTCACAGGAAAACCAATTTTGTCCTCCCTGTTTTTAAAGAAGTGCTTTTGGGGCAGAGACAACAGGATGGAGCACCTAGGTGCTGGAAGGAACTATGTCATCTGGGGCAGCTTTGCAGAGATGAGGAGGGAGGTTTGGCCGAAGAAGGGTTTGCTCTTGACAGCCTCCTGTTGCCGAGGAGCCCTGGTCTACCTGGGAGATCGAGCTGAGCTGGCAGAGCAGATTGCGCTGGCAGGCTGTACTCTACACACCAGGGCCAAATGAGCTGAAACAGGGGACCCTGACACCTCCAGGGACCCATCTGCCCCGTACAGAAAGCCAGGGCTCCTTACATTGGGCAGCTTCTTTGGTTTTGTCTAGGTCTGTGTCCTGTGGTTTTAAGCTACTTGTTGCCCATACCGACCAGTCTCCCTGTCACGGGATGGAGTGTGCAAGAATGTCCGAGGCAGCTCAGGAGCTTGTGCCCTCCCTGGGGCTGGTTGTGAGGCTGGGCCCCACGGTGCAGAGGGCTGGAAATCAGCAGCAGCACCTCTGGGACATGGGAGAGCCGGCTGAGGTCTGGCTGAGGCGATCTGAGCCTCCTCCACGCCCTTCTCTTTGGGTTGTTTTTTTTTTCCTTTCTTCATGTAATAAAGGGTTTGAGATTGAGCCCAGGCTCCCCAGGACTGCATTTTTAAATTCCTTTGTTCTGTAGAGGCCATAGCAGAAGGTGTAATACCTGGGCAGAAGGTGTTGCCAGCCTCATTACAAAGATGTCGGTGAACGAGCAGTTTTTGTTTCCCATCACCTCTGGGGAGGAGCATGGGCACCCAAAAAGTCAGGCTTACCCTCGGCACCACAGGCCTTCCCTTGCTCTTGAGTCGGGCAGCTTGCACAGATTGGAAAGATCAATAGTTAAATCCACTGCTTTTTGATGGGGGCTCAAAAGGTCTCATTGCCTCTTTTATTGCTCTCAGTTTTACATAAAATAACTGACTCAACCATATAAGTATTGGCATCTTTCAGGCATCTTTTTCTTTGCTAGCTCTCCTGGCAAAGTGCAGGGAGTTTGTGAGCTTTTTTAAACTAGCCTGGAGGGGCTGATTCACTAGAAATTGAATCTCTGGTGAAAAGCTTGCAGTAGCTCTTAAAAGGAACTTAAAAAATATTTCCTTCATGATCCTGCACACAAATAATGGTAAATAATATTTCAAAGGACTATCTTTTTTTGAGCTACTGGTATTGGAGAGGTATCTTTTGTCATAAACAACTACTGTATGTATAATAATGATATGCTTAAATGATACAGAACCACCATTTTCCAAGTACTCTTAGCAGAAAGCATTTTATACCACACGGTTGTTTTATTGTGCACATTTCTTGTGATTGTTACAAACCCTTGCCAATGAATGACAAATTTACATACACATCATGTCAGCCGGTAATATTTTGCAGCCTTAATTGCTTTAGCTTCAGGCATTCTGTGTCAAAATAGAGTGTTTTACGTCCTGCAAGTTGCTCTGTTTCTTTGCAACAGTTAAATTATTCTGTAATTTGCCTGTTTTCCTTCTAATGCATTGTCCATTAAGTCATTTAATAATTTATGGTATAAAATGTATGATGCAACCTTAAACAGCATTTAAAACTATCTTGAGGTGTTCCAGTCGTTATGGCAGAAAGGACAAAAATCTTAAAATGCATTTGTTTAAAACATTTTTCTAATAGCTTTTTGCCTGCTGTGAGGACAACTTTATCTGTACTTATCTGGCCGAGTTTGGCTGGTGAAGTCCAAGGCTGTGATTCCTGAGCAGAGCAGCCAGCATGGAGAAGAGGTGCAGGGGGACGAGTTGTCAGCAGACCCTGCTGGGGCAGGAGCCAACTTTGGAGACGATACCGCAAATGCTTCTGTACACGCACCATCCCTTACTCGGGTGGATACCCTTTAATTGTGGAACAGGCCCTGTGACAGCAGTGTGTGAGTAAAGCCTATAGGACTGGGTTTTCATGTGCTGCAGAAGGCCTTTCACGTTTGCCACCAAGCTCCCAGTGAGAAGAGAGGCAACTGAGAACTGTAATTAAACCCAGAATGACAAAGCACCCTCTATCCACTCACTTCTACCCTTTCTTGGCTCTGATCTGCTGTGTGTTTGTTGTGCAGTCTCCAAGGGCTTTATGCTAGAACAAAAACTAGTGTCCAGACCATGCGATCAAGCAAAAATAATACAAATGCAGAGTATTCTGCTAGGCAAAAGTCTGGTCTGTAGGTGGTTGCTCTGCTCAGTGCCTGGGTGGCCAATGATCTCCTTTTGGTTAGTTCCTTTTAGAAAAGCTCTCAGGACAGACTGTTCTAAGCAGTTGCCATGTTTCATCTTGTGTGTCAGGGATGGAGGAGCTGGAAGTGATTTGCAGGTGCATAACTACAAAAGCTTGCAAGATTGAAGGCGGTTTAACTAAACACTTCAGAAATTTTCTTGCAGAAAAGGAAAGTCTTCCTGGGCAGAGAGGGGACAAGGACATCCAGTGCCCAGATGCTGAGGAGTGCTAATCAGGACTTATTTAGCATATTTGCATATGCAGTTAGTGGTGCAGATACATTGCCTCTTGGATTGAGGAACAGTTATGATCTCTTGTACCATGCTCTTTGGGGGGGAAAAATCACTCTGACAGAGAAGGTTTTTAGCTACCTGAAGGTCTCTGGCAGAGTTCCTTGCTGTGCTGCTGCAAATACAGCTTGAGAGCCTCAAGAGTTACAAGGCTTTGGTACAGCCATGCTTGTACTGGTGCTCACTAGCAGCACGTCTCTGTTTCTCCTACTTTTTTCTCTTGTAAGTCTTTCTGTCCCAGGATCCTTCCCTCCTGATACATCGGTTTCCTTAAGCAAAACCAAACACCTTGTAATCAAAAGGACGGGGGACATACGATATGTACACAGACAGAAGGACTACTTGCCTGTGAATCACACGTGCTCTGCTCTTTGGGTACAACGCAGTATTTGCCAAGAATAATGGTGAAGGGAGGGGGTTAAGTTCAGTGAGATGGTGTTGGTGGAAGTGGCTTGGGAGGACTCCTCCCCCGGACGGTGCTCAGCCCCTCGAGTCCGTGGGCAAGGACAGCCANGCGGGGGGGGGGGGGTGGCTGCATTTCCTACACGTGTTCAAAAGCAATGACAGTGATGGAGAAGTGAAGAAGCAGAGCTGCTGCCTTCCATTAGCTACCGTACATCTGTGTCACTCTTCCCTCTCTGCTTCAGCAGTTATTGTCCTGTTGGGAAGTGGATTCACTGCCTGTGAGAAATCATGAGTGTTGATTGCCAGAAAAGGATCAACAGGTAAAGAAATGCGGTCTGCCACGTTCAGGGCTGTTTTTTCTGGATGGGCTTACAACTCAGGGCTGAAGGGCTGATGTAAGCGGGAACCCAGACCTGCTCCATGGCAAGCATTCAGATGCCTGGTTTGTCTCCACATATTGAATGGGAGATGGATGGACATTACACCTTTACGTGGCCATTGTGCACTATTTCTAGCTGCTTTGTACTCATAATGTCTCAGACAGAGATTGTTTATATCAGCTTCTTCTCGTTTCTGTGATCTGCGATGCTGAGCAAGGGGTGCTGGTGACTGGCTGGGCAATGCTCTCCCCCCTGTCTTCTGACTGTGCCTCTTCTGAGGGTTTTCAACTCTGTGCCCTGACAGATGTCTCTACTTCTGCCTGTTCCATTCCTGCAAGAGCTAGACCCTGATTTGTAGTTTATTCAATTTACAAACTTCCCCAAGGCCAGGAAACTGTAGAACCACATAGGTATAAACTTGGCTTAACATATTCCTAATGAGAAATCCCTGACGGGCGGCGCTTACGAGAAAGCACTTTGCACAATTAGGGCTGCACACCCCATTTGCTAAGGGAGTGGAAGGAGAAATTTACTGATTTGCCAGTGAGGCTCTTGATTCCCGTTTTCACATTTAGGTTTCTGTCTTTCCCACCCCTGAAGTTCCCAATTTGGCTTGAATACATTTTGAATTATAACAAATATCCTGATACTCACACCCCATGAATGAGGGCAGAAGGCAGGGGGCAACTCCTGGCTATGTTCCTGTACTGAATTTAATTTTTCATTGATAATTAGACTCTCAAAGCCACCTGATATTTTTGACCAGCGGGAAACAAAGGCCCACTGATTGACTCCAGGGATAGATGCAAGCAGCCCCCACTGTGCTCACACAGCAGCTTCACAAAGACTCAAAACAAGAGCTGTGGCAAATTGGCTCATCCTGCAAGTTTTGACTGGCCCATTGTGTACAAGTAGTAAATTGAGAGCTGATATTTCTGAGAATTATTTATTAGCAAAGCCCAGTGTCTCACTCCCCTTGTAGTTATCCTTTGCAAACAGCTTTTTACCAGTTTGGATGAGCAATCTACAGCACTTCATTATTTTTCTTTTATTTGGGTAATTATTAAAAGACAGCCGAGGTCTGTTCAGACTGGCAGCGGACTGCATCTGTACCCAGCTGGGCTGATACTTTAACAGTTAGGCATTATGTGTTTAATTGTATAAAAAGATAATGGGATGCATTTGCAGGAATTTATTGCAATGCAAACAATAAAAGATTATTATTTTGTGATTCATTTCTGGTGCTTTTTGTGTTGTCGAAATTCTAAATAAAGGTGTCATGGTGACAGTTTCTGGTGGAGTGACCAGTTGTAAGCATTTAGTACAAAAAAAGGTGTGAAAATACTAGGCTGAGACCAGTTAGCAGAAATCAGAGTTATACATGCTGAGACCTGCAGTGTTAAACCAAATCTGAGTAAGTTGTGGAAGGGAATTGATAACTCTTATTGTTTGATTTCTTTTTTTTTGTAATAAAACCAACAGGATGAGGTACAGAAAGGTAAAACGATGGCTGTTTCATTAGCTGTATTTTCCCGAGCAGTACTTTTCTTAGGTAAGTTGAAAACAGCACTGCAGCCAGGGTCACATGAAATAGGAAAAAAAACCCCTCCTTGCCCACATTGTGGCAATTCTGTGTGAAGAGTAAAACAACTATTAATCCTTCACAATAAGATTCCCTAAACAGAAAATAACGTCTGTGTTGGTGAGGCTGTGATTTGCTGGAAACAGGCTTTTTTTTGGGTGTGGAGTGAGAACACTCTTGTCCTGGGGTACGTTCTAGACACGTTCATAGAGATGAGGAGGTCATCGGTCCTGATGAACCTCCTGCAGAACACGGTCGCTTCCTTCCCCAATGGGACTCTTAGCTGTGGAGTACTGAGGTACTTGCAGGGAGGGTCTTCTCCAGGTGAGAGACATTGCATAAACTTTTCCTCTTGTGCTTATTTGAGCTGGGTATGGTGGACAGGGTTAGATCAGGAAGCAGAGGACCTGCAAAGCCTTCTCTTACTAATCCCAGGAGAAGGTAGGCAGCAAGCAAATGTGCAGCTCAGACAGAGTGAGGCTGTGGAAGAAATGTCCAAGCGTGGTGCTCCTGGCCTTGCCCCATCAATGTGCTTGGAAGTCAAGCAGTGATAACTCCTCCTTCAGGGTCCTCGGGATGTGAAGGCCCCCTTTGGAGAGAACAAAGAAGTCCCTGTTGGCAATCTTTCCAGGTGTTGGCCTGTGCAGAGTCTTGCTGATGTGAGAGGCAGAGCCAAGGCTGGTACATCCCCCAGCCTGCTGCTGCACAGACACCCCTGTGCTTGCCCCCATCCTGGAGCTCAGCACACACCTGCTGCTCTTGACATATTGGAGAGACTTGGAGATTTGGAGTGACATCCTCACTTGGTTGAAAATTTGTAGCTCCTTATGAAAAGTGCCCCCAAATTAGGGTCCACAGCTTCCATTTTTGGAAATATTTATCTTATCTTTTAGGCTGCTGTATTAGCAACAGTTTGTCTAGAGTTTTTTTCCTGTGATTTCACCAGGGAGCTGAAATAAACCCTCAGTAGGTCACTGTGGAGCTGGTGAGAGGCACAGACTAGCCAATACCAGCTCCTGAGGCTGGGGTGACCAAACCAGGGACCAGCTAATAGCTTGTGGCCTTCAGGGTGATGGGAGAAATGCTCCCCGCAGGCGTGTTGCCGCTCTTCTGCAACCAGAAGGTAAATTTAGGCTATCCTTATGGGGCCTCGTGCAGTGCTCATGCCAAGATGGCTGCGTGACACATGATAGTGAGACCACACAGGTACTGTGACTGCTGTCCCCCAGCAGCATTGTTTTATCCTTGCAGCCTTGGACAAAACAATACAATTACAGGAACTAAAGCTGCTGTCTTTGATGATGAGAAATTCTCTTGCAGCCTTGATTTTGAATACATTTGAACATGTTGCCTACAAGATGTAGACAGAAATGAGCTGTGCATTTAACTGGAGCAGTTGTGTATTCTGCTGGTGTCACTCAAGTAAAGTGAAGCTCGGTGAGCTATAAACGCATCTAATAGTGAAAAAACAGTACCTCATCCTGAGACAGTTTTTCCAGTCCCATGATTTGCTTGCACTGAGGTTAAGCCAGACCCGGGGCAAGCTGAAGCTTTCTCAGCCCCTGGAGAGGCTCAGCTCTCTGCCAAGGGAAGCTGTCCTGTGGTGCAAGGAGAGCCCAGTCTATCTTTTCCTGGGAAAGTCCACATGGCTGGCTCTGCCGCACAGCCGGCTCTGCTGCACAGCCCTCCCTGCGACGTCCCATTGGTGCCCATCTCCCACAGGCAGCACTTGGGAAACCCACATGCAGCAAAGCCTTCCTGCAACCATGGGGCCTGCTGAGCCCTTAGACACTTGGTCTTGTACTCACAATTTTTGTTTTTAATACAAGCAGCCACCAATTTGTTGGTTCTGTAAAAATAATGGCTAAATTATTCCCACCAACTGAATTCCCATGGGATGGATTTGGCCCCACACCTGGGATGTACCTGGTTTTAGCCTGTCCGGGGCACTACTACGGTCCTTCTCCAGTACAAGGAAATGTGGATCCATAGTTTTCCTCCTAGACTGGGCTGTGTTTCTGCTAGAGAAAGGAATTTGGTCTACACAGGGCTTAAGACCTGTTCAAAGTAACAGTGCAGAGATTAATTATTTGAAGACAATTAATGGCAAAATATGCAGGGCATATGGGCCATGACTATGCCATTTGCTGAATATATTCAACCTCCTCGAAGTGGAAAACTGCCCTGATTCGACAGCGTAAAGAAATAACATAAAAGTGGAAGGGCAGTTGTGGTCCAGTTGTCAGAGAGACTCGAAATTAATGTTGAACATTTGAATCGGAGTGAAGTGAAATATCTCAGGCACGTAATCTGCTCATTAAAAATGCCAGTTTCTGATGGTTGAAACTGAATCTTCAAATGGTTTCAGGTAGACAAAATGAAATGATAAAACAGCTTTTGGATTTTTTTCAAAGTTAAAAGTTCTGATTTTTAAGATCTAGGGGTCATGTTTAACACCAAATGTGGCTAAATACAACTAAACCAGTCATAAGCACAAAGTATTATTTATTTCTTCTTGTTATGAAACCCAAATACCATTTTTTTCTTGTCAGCTCAGAATGAAAGGTCAGTTTTCCAGTTTAGCCACCAAACTGAGGATTCAATTATTTGCATACCTCTGGTCGTAAGACATTCTAATATTTATCTTGCCGCCGCTGCTGCTAGAGACACAAGAATTATCTGCTGCTCTGGTAGGGAAACAGAATTAAAAAAAACCTGAACATGTAGGTCCATTATTTCCATTTCACAATAATTATGCAGCGTGTTAAACAATGTATACTTCCATCTAATGCAAAGCCCGCTACCTGGAAACACACAATTACCATAATACCTCGCTGGTTAGACATACGGTGAGACTATGATTATGCAGAGTGTTGGGAGAACTTTATGTATAAAATTATTCTCGAGAAGAAGGGGAAAAAAAAAAAACCCAAAGTAAAAAGCTAAGCCAGCACATTATCTAATTCTCAATGTAAAATAATGCAGAAGTGCGGAAGATGAACATCTGATTTGTCACATCTGATACGCTAATGTTTTATCCAAAAGGAAGAACACATTGTAACATGCTCATTCATCTGCATAAACACCACCTGGCCCTTTACAGGCACCTACTCAAGTAACAAAAGTTAATGGCAGCCCATTTGTAGCCATTTCGCTGGTAGGGATGGAAAGGGTTGGGTTTTTTTTCTTTTTAAAGTAACATATTTACATGAGTGTCTGTTGAGGAACAGCTCCCCTCTCAGTGCTTGCTGCTGAAACCTCATTCTCAGTGACTGTAAATTAAAGCAATTTTAAATAAATGTTAGGAAATAGTATTTAAAGCCTGTACTGAGCATGATCACACACATATACACACACAAAATGCACATCTAAACACACGTGTGCACACACAGTTTTTAATCCCTGGCCATCCGCTGCTGTGGAGACACAGCAGAGGACTGTAATGCAAATCTATATTTACCCAAAAGTGCTGCTCTGGTCATGATCTAAATAGCAGCTAGATACGGTTTCTAATGTATGGCTGGGGATGAAACAGATTTGTTGCTTGGTTTTTTTTTTTTAACTGGAGCATCGTGGTGGCATGCTTCAGTAAACATATCTTTGTGCTACATTACACATATGTGTATATCATCACTTTGCTTTCAGACTAAAATAAAACCTGGGCACCCAATTCACTAAAATGCTGTGTACCAGCTCTGCCGCCTTCACAGCAAATTTAGGCGGGAAGGTGTGAAAGCCAAAATAAATGGGTGAATTATGCAGCTATGAAAAGTTGTTTTTGTTTTTGTTTTTGTTTTTGTTTTCCCCTTGTGAAGTGCCTAGGTCTGGCTGAACTTCAGTGGCAGCAGGATTAGGAGAAGCCCTGCAGAGGTGTAGCAGGACCCAGGCTGGGCCTGCTCTGGGTGGGGTGGGACTGGGCCAGATTATCTCCAGCAGCACTTTCCAATCCAAGTTGTTCTCTGGCTCTGTGCACAGCCTCCCCATGGGCCCCTCGGCTGAAGGACCCTCTTGCCCAGCACCAGGGTGTTACTTGAGCTCTTGGATGATGGCGGTTGTTTCCAGGTGTGTGGTGGGGTGACCCAGTGCGGGGGCTGGCTGCACCTCCTGGACACCGTGGGCAGGCTGGCCTGAGATGGCAACTCTGGGAGGAAGAAGGCTGGAGGTCCTTGCAACCACCAACTCATTCTTGACCAGGGACTTCAGGCATCTGGCGAAAGACCCTGGCTAGTGCATTTGTGTAGGTCCATGGGCACATGTGATTTGCCCCAGGTGCTAAGGTGGAGGCTTTGGAGAAGACGGGGAAAGAGACTTGGGGAGCTGGACCTCCACACCCCTCACTAGGAGGGTCAGTATGCTGTCAAGAGTAGGATCCTTAAACTAAGGCAGGCTCACATCAGGGCCCTGGGGGCACCAACAGGCCCATGTGGGGTCCCCCCCCACACCCTGCCACCAGCCCAGGAGCCCCATTTCATCTCTCCTCATGGGAAAGGTGTAACACAGAGCTCCCCACTTTTGCCCAGGCAACCCACTGAATCACAGCCATGCTGCTGGAGCAGAAGGTTTGATGTGAAGCTGCAAGGGTTAAACAGTAAGGTTGTCCCAGTGTGCCTTGGGTGAGCCAGGTGGGAGTTGTTAGCAATTAAAAAAGATAAATGGGCTTGATCAGCAGTCAAACTTAAATGCTCCTGTATCAACCTGCCCCCTTCTCTTGCCACTTCAGGGATCATGATGCCTGTGATAGGTACAGGACAGGAATGCACCATCATGCAATTTGCCTTCTAGGTATGATTATGCAATCTCCCTCTGTGGACAACCCCAGAAAGCTGTCAACAGCTGGTAGCTCTTGAGGGTCCTTCTTTGGGTGGGATTTCTAAGGTAATGGCTCTCTGGCACCTCCATTGTGTTTGTGGGAGAAGCTATTTATGGCTCCCCTGGCTCAGCCCAGCATTAACAGCAATCTTTTATTTTCTGCCTCTACTGTCCCAAACAGTGTTTTTAGATAAGAGCTCTTTTTTTGTTAGCACATGTACATCTAAAAAGACTCCATAACAATCAGTGTAGGTCTTTCATAAAACTATGGGGTCTATGCATAGCAAGAGAAAGCAGTAGGGAAAGAAGAAAGGAGGGAAAACAAGCGGGTTCAAGCCTGACACAAGGGACGTCGACTCCACTCACCACAAAACTTGCAGGTATAACTGTCCTCCCTTTACTCATATGAGAAAGTGAAGCTCTCTTTCTTTCACACATCCTCTCACACCTTCTTTCTCTTTTCCTGATGCTCTCAGAGATGTCTATGTTTAGTCAGTCATCACTGCTGTAGGTTTCTTTAAGTTGTAAGTGGGTAATCATCCCAATTTATCAGAGGGCCCCTTTGTCAGAGGAGTTCCTGGGGATACAGTCCCTGTTTGATGAAATTGGGAGTTGCTAAATTAACAAAAGACTGACTAAAGATATGACTTTTTGTGGTAGAAATCCTGTTTTACCAGCAACTCTTTTTAAAGAACCCTACAACAAATTATGTAAGTCTGTACGTTCATGTTCCTGTATTTTCTTTTCTGTCAAATAAGACTCTGAATTTAAGAATGTTGTGATCTGTGCATGTGTCTCATTGGCAATTTGGACCTCAGCCTGGATCCTTGCTACCCTCAACCCTAGAGGTCACAAAAGAGTAGATGCCATTTGAACCAATTTCCCCAAATCAGTTTCACTTTTATGCGCTCTCGGAGTGTACGTGGGCTCTTGGGCACATGCAGAAGCCCTATGAGTAGCAAAAGGGACACTGCCATCACCATTCTCTCTGTATACCTTGATAGAAAGAAAGGCTATTGCTCAAAGTGCCATTGTACGAGTGCGGAGGGGCATAAGCTGAGTCCAGAGTGCATCATAGCTACATGTATATTTGAAATAAAAATCTCCCTGTTAGCCCAGTCTGCTGAAGAAAGGAGAATGTCAAGAGAATACTTATCTTTTTTGCCTGCGAGGGAAAACAGATCTGAGATCAATGGGAGTCCTCAAAGGGAAGTTGAGAGGGTCCCTTTAAGAGTAATCAATGTTCTGTTTTTTTCCAAGGGGAAAATAGTTTTCTGTTTGCCTTTTTTTTTTTTTCCCAAAGAAACGCCATTAGCTCTTTCATTGCTTCATTGTTAATGTTATATCTTATCAGTAATTATTATTCCTATTGTAACAAAGCTCCACAGCACTTTACAGAGCAGCCACATAGCTCCTGCCCCAGACAGTCACCTTGCCTATCTCTGGAGGGAGGGAGGCTGCTGTGCAGGTTAAGCAAAGGGCAGGGATGCCAGTGGCTTTTCTGGGTGGAGCAGGGCAGGAACAGTGACTGTGTAATGATGAGGATTATTCCTTCCTCTTGATGAAGGAGGGGGACTCTGGCATTACAGTAGCACCTTTGGGCACTGGCAGACAGCAATGCATCTTTAAGCGTCAGGTACTTGGGGTCTTCAAAGCACATCAGGGTTTCTGTGTCCTCACGCACCCACATACCTTTTGAAATATTCCTGCTGATGCTGTAACTAAAAATATGTGAGAATTGAACCCACATCTCACGAGAGCCTCCACTAAAACCTGTGAGGTGCAGCCCCTTCCTGGCGAGCAGGGCACCGGTGACGCCCTTTCCCTCTCTCTGCAGATCATTTCCCTCCTGTCCATATTATCCATATACAGCTTAATGCATCAGGCTGGGACCTAAAAGCTGTTTCCTGGCGTTGTAGCTGCAGTCTTGGACTCGTGACTGCTGTTTGCACCCAAAGTAAGAGCGAAGCCCTTGCAAAGCCCAGCTTGTAACCAGAGAGCGCAGTGGCCTGAGCAGGAGACAGGTGCCTGGTACAGCCGCAGTGGTGGTTGAATGAACTTTGAGCCTTGCCTAGAAATAAGCCCCTTTTTTTGTGCACGCTCATGCATGCAGATATGGACACACACTTGCACACTGGGGGTTACAGAAAATCTAAGATTGCTACTCTTTGCTAATGAGCAGACCGTGTTCGAAAAGTATATAGCTCCATCCTGCAGAAGTGTTGCCGAAGTTAGCAGCTAAGCATGAAAAGTGATTGCTTTTTCAAAGCTGGTAGTGTTTTTAACAGTTATCTGCTGCAAATGTGAGTCTGGTTATTGTGATTGTTTATATCCCTTGCACATCTGTAAAATTGAAATAATCCAGTCTGTGGCATTAGATCAGAATCTAGCCCTCTGATTCCCTCATTAGAATTTATTTCGTAAGGAATATGAAATGTCAAATATGGGGGCAAAACTCATGGCCGAACACTTTTCCCGTCCTGCTCCTTAGAGATGAAACAGAAAGAATTCACAAGCAGCTCTACAGTCTGCTGGTGAAAATAGACTATTATGCACAGCCAGTCATACGTGCTTCTCTTCTGGATTTAAGTGGATTAAATAAGGTGTTATTTACGAGGGAATAATGTTTTTTAAATTATTGGAACTTAGAGAAAGCTCTTTCTTTGCAGCCCTGCGTACAAGCTTTCCATCAAGAAATGCTGATGGCTTGTTATGTTTCAGCTGGTATAACTGCTGTCTTTTTGGAACAAAGGAGCAATTAGAAATCATTTGTTATAAAAGCCTCTTTCCTTCTGTTATAAGAGCCTTTGTCTTTTGCTGACCCTTTTGAAAGTTACAGTTTTGCAAAAAAAAAAAAAAACCTTGAGAGAAGGAGGCTTTCTTGTCTTTAATCTAAGAGCAAAGTAAGAGCCTAAGTAACTGTCTATGGTCCCACTTTAATCAAGTTAATGCAGCCTGCTAGACTACAGGCTTTGCTTAGTACAAAGAGACACTCAGATGTAAGCTCATGAGTGGATACTTTCACAGGGCATTCGACTAAAAAACAGCTCTATGAGATAAGAGATCAGGTCCAAGAGGAGTCAATGACATGGCATACAGGAGATTGATAGGGGCTGGGAAGGATGCTGGGGTGTTGTGGAGAGGTGTAGTGGCAAAAGCCAGCTGGGCCTTCTCTCTGGCATAATTTCCTTTATAAGGTGCTTGTGAAAAAGAAGTGCACCGTGATGGACCTTTGTTTAGTTCAAAGGTTTTTACCTCTTTATTCTAAAGCCCCATTGTGAATTCACAGGGCTTAAAATATGTATCACTGTCCCTTTCATTTTATCCTTCTGAAAGAAATCAAAGGCAAATAAAAAAAAAGTTTTTTTTCCAATGAGCCTAGTCTGTTTGAAATTGTGTGCTGTTTGTACATATGGTCTGTCTATATTGTGTGTTCAGGAGAATCTTTTTGAATTTTGTATACAAGTTGGATAGACATTATACTTTAAAAAATAAGAGGCGGAGGGGGGGGGTTCCAGGTAACTTCTAGGTAAGTAGAGTGCTCTTTCTACTCTGCTCCCCAAAGAGAAACTTTAAAAAATGTGTTAAAAGAAATATCACCAAAACTTTCCACTTTCTTCCCTGCCCCCCCCCATATTATAAAATTTGTGGACATTCATCTGATGTCTTTAATTACTGCAATCCTTCACCTTCATTTTTATCAGCTCTTATTATATAAAACAACATCATTTAAATATAAATGTATCTTTCTGCTTTCCAGAATCTTAGCCTAGGCAGAAGAAACAACAAATAAGACTGAGTGTGTAATAAAATCCACAGGGTTTATTTCTGCTTCTTTCCACAGATAATAAATACACTAGCACAGCTGCATTACTCCACATCATATGCAAAAGAATTTTGTCATGAACGTTACTAATTGTTTGAGGATACCTGGTTTGTTGCTGTGGGCATATTTTTCATTTAGAAGGAGGAGAGAATTGCTTGCTTTCTCTATTTGCAGGGCACTCGGTGCTCTCTGCTGACATATGATATGTAGTTTAAATTCTATCTTGTATCCGCTCAATACATTTAAAGCATAATCTCAGTGATTGACAGTTTTCATGAAAAAAATGAAATGATCTGGTTTTACTGTGAAGACAGAATAATCTGTTAACAGAGCAAAAATATTGGTGACACTACAGTGTTTCCAAAGGAAATATTTTGTGCATCATCCTGGGATGTGAATCAAAACAATCATGACAGGTGAATGAAAAGAAGAAAATTAAGATATAGCTACAAACAAAAGCAGCATTAATAATTCAGATAAATAAACTTCAGTATACAGAAAGGAAGCATGCTGTCAAGGTGATGGAGAATGTTTCCTGAAGTACAGCACATCTAGGCAGCAGAAAAATATATAGTGGTTTAATGTTTTACATTTCCACAAGGGCTTTTTATATCCCTAATTTCACTCCCCTTTGTTATGTTTTCCCAGGTAATACTGTTTAGTGTGATCCATAAGCTAAACCAGTTAAATGAGTTTGGTTTTTAGTATGGTGAACTTC
The DNA here is from genome assembly GCA_013401275.1 of Pandion haliaetus. Taxonomy (NCBI): domain Eukaryota; kingdom Metazoa; phylum Chordata; class Aves; order Accipitriformes; family Pandionidae; genus Pandion; species Pandion haliaetus. Next base: position 155,853 of record VYZV01031976.1, on the reverse strand, counting down.
ATTATGAATTTAAGGTACAGAGGATGACCACACTGCAAATGGGATGGGTTTCTTCCCATCCTTCCTCTTCCTCTTTAATATACTGCAATTTATTGATATTCAGCTTTAATTGGCATGCTACAGTGCCTTCTCTGCCTAGCTAGCTCTGCTCTTGTGGCTCTGGGAGGGACTTGGGTCCTCTACTGGGATCTTTCAGCAACATTTTAATATTCATGGAAATTTATTTTTAATTAGCCATGCAGTTGGGCCCAAACCTGACCCAGATGCAGGCAAGCTCACCAGTGGTGCTAGTGCCAGTGCACTGTGGGGCACTGTCCCGGGTTGCTCCTGCTGCTGTCCTGCACTGCCTGGCCTTGGGGGATGCTTCTGCGCCTGCAGCAGAGACCCCCACCACCCACAGGGTTTCCAGTCCCGCCGACCAAACTGGAGGGAACAGGACAGTGAGGCCGCGCTGCAAGGACAGGAGTTTGGATGCCCTGGCAGGCAGCCACAGCCGCCCCTGCCTTGCGGAGGAGAGTGGAGACCACCCGTCTCCATCCTCCTCCCTGGGGAGCGGGCTTTAGCCGGCAGGAGGTGCCTCTGGTGGGGTCCTGCATGCGGGGGTCTCACTTGTCTGCCATGAGCAGCTCTTGGGCATGGGAGAGAGATAATAGGGAGTGGGAGACATCAATGTCATTTTTGGACTCCTGTCTGCCTTTCAATCACAGCTTGTGTCAGGTCTTCCTCTGGTAGCTCCGTTGCTGTTCCTTCCTCTTGGAAGCCAAACCTGGGGTAAATGAATACTTTAATAACAGCTATGCCTTTAGTTGTAGTTAGTGTTTTCTCTTTATAGTCTCATTTAGGGTAGCAAGTAGTAAAGGCCCAGGTTTCTCCAAGATTTTAAATGACTGCATATAGTCTTATGAAATGCATTATATATTACTACAGTAAGAAAAAAACACCAACCCACAAACTGCAGGAGAAAAACAATTTGGACATATGACTCCAGTGCAAACTCGACTGTTTCAGTGTTTATAAATATTCCTCTGTGGAGAGAAGCGTGTGTATTATAATAATTATGCATTAGTGCCTCATTAGTAGGGGGTAACATCCACGCTGTTTCTTTTTCCTCTAGTGTATTTTTGATAAGTTAACATTTTAAAAATTCTTATTTAGCGTAACCAGAATGCGCATACTCATGTCTGTGTGTCTGTGTGTGTGAGCATTCCCCATGGGCAAGGGAACGGCACTGCGTCCTGCTCATGATCTGTCATGGAGGGAGCTGCCAGGGCTGGGTAGTGAGGAATCCACGGGCCCGTACCACATATGGAATACTGCTGCTATCAGTCACTTTGGTTATCTGGATTTGGGCAGGCAGCTGTGTGTGTGTCCGTGGCTGTGTGTCTGCCTTCTAGCCCATAGCATTAGCCGGCGTGGGGCAGCGGCAGCCCCCCAGCTGTGCTGTGGCTCGTGGCCCCTTGCGCTTTGGCTGGCAGAAAGCGGGGCACGGTGGGCAGCTGCTGGAGCGTGGCCATGGCCTTGGTGGCCTCTGTGCTCACCCACGTCATGGACTTGGTCTCTGGCGTGATTCATCAACCCATTGCGCTATCCCAGCATTGATAGATGAAATTATTGTATTTTTCTGGATGCTGATTTTTAATAGCACTTGAGATATCAAGTGCTTGCGAAGGGAAGGCAGTGGTGCTGTATATCCTTTTAATCCATCACAGCCCCATGACTTTCACTAACGGCCAGGAAAGGATAACTTGGCACACAGTTTAATCTTTTCTCACTTTCCTCAACAATAAAAGCTGATCAAGTGTCTTTTCAACTTCGTTTGTGGCAGAGGCTTGTGTCTGCATATGGACCATATTAATCCTGGAGAGAGAGAGAGAGCGTTCGTTCTAAGATAATGAAGGAATGAAACACTTCTGAGACTTTCCTTACTGTCACTCCTGCTACCAGAATTATAATTATATTATAGAAAGGAAATTAGTGCTAACCTGAGAGGAGCAATTCCACTGTAAATTCTACCCAGTCATTAATTTCCATTTTGCACTCTGAGTCAAGGTTGTAGTTTATAGAATAGCAGGGCAAGAAGATGCTTAACTAACCCTTTCTGTTTACAGAAAGCAAATTGACTTTGGAGCAAATCGCCTTCTCATTGTTTAGAAAGACAAAATAGTACATCAAGGAAAAATATACTAATTGATGGCTTTCTAAATAAAGCATGAGCATAGAGTTATACTAAATTGGTTGTCTTGTGCCGCAAATTAATCTCTTCATTATATGGCACTAGGCTGAGAATTTTGTGTTTCAATCCATCTTTTAGAGCAGCATTTAATTAATCAACTTAATGATGACAGTTTTTAGCTTGTGACAAATGATACATTTATGCAGGCAATGTTTCAGATGATCCATGCTATTGTAAGCAAAAAGAAAAGAAACATCAATTTAGAAGATTAGATTATTATGCCATGCTTTGTACTCTCTATAGTTTCTCTAACGAAAAAGGTGAGGTTTAGATTATAAGTAGACTGCCACCTGGAACTAGTAATATTAAATAAAACTTATATATACACTATCTGCCTTCCCCCAGTAAATATTTTGCTTCAGAAATAATGTTAACTGTATATTCAGTCAAATGGGAATTTAATCAAAATAGAAATCATTGCAGTTGACAATGTGATCACAAGTGACTTTGTTCTAGAAAGTTAAAACATTGTTAGCAATACATCCATGTGTTGCACTAGACATAAGCTAACTCTTCTTCACAGGCAAATAGACACTGATCCTATTTTATAAGGTGAGAGATCAGACAGCGAAACCTGAGCACTAACGAATGAGGGGCACCAGCCTCAACCCCAGACCCTCTGCCGTGAGGTGCAAATCGCTCCCTCAGAGGTGGGTGGCGGGGCACATCCTCAGCAGCACAGAAAGACTCCTAAACTATAGCCAGCTCCTTTCCCCTGGGTGTAACGTGGAGGAACCCAGCTGCTTCAGGGTAGAGTTTTTGTGGGACTGAACTTTTCTTTATGCTTGATCCACAGTGCAAAATGGTACGTGCTTGTACATAACACTCCCACTGCCAGTAGGGGCAGAAGCAAGTATTTCGTTACAAGCATCTCCTCAGTGTTTCAGAAAGTTGGTTTTGTTTTTTTTTTTTCTATGCACTTTGTGTTGTCGGCCATACTCAATATACTTGGTAAGTGATGTTTAATATTTCACTAATTTCCCCCCTGTATTTTACTAGCTAGATATGAAACAGTGATCTCGGAAACTTCCAAAAAAGTGAGATACAGACATAAGCTTCCAATTCAGTCCGTTAGTCTTTAGCCAAATAAATTATTCCTAATGGGAAAAATTATACACATTTGTGATATCAAAAATATTGGTTTTAATGTCATGAAAGCTCAGGCATCCAGTGAATCATCTTTTTAGTTAACAGGCCACTGCTGTTTGAACTCTGCAAGTTTCATGACTGGCAAAAGGGCTGCTCTTAAAAATGTCTAAATATTTAATAGAGATCAGCAGATCTGTGAATGGGATATCCACAGGTGGGTCAGAAGTGATGCTAGTGAGAGAAGGACAACTGCTTCAAGGGCCTTGCCAGCTTCACAGAGCTGGTGTGGGGAAAGAAAATGAAAGCATTTAATAAAAATTTATTGTAGTCCTGCCTGGCCACAAAAGCATCACGGCTTTCATGTCACTGTGTTCTCCTTCACTTTGGAGGCAAACCCTACCCAGGTTCCATCCCCTGCTGAGGTTTCCTATTTGCCTCAGTGATTTGGGAGGGGAATAAATGACACAGGCTCCTTTTCTGTGCCGTACTGCCACCCATCTGCCCCTTTCATGCACCTCAAGTCAGTTTATGCAGCGCTTCCCTTCGTATGGGGAACGCTGGGGCTGCTCGGGGCTGCCCTGCAAGGACATGCTCAGCCCAGGCTCTTGCTAGGCATGGCACTGTTGGTACATCTGAACTGGCCGAGGGCTCTGGGGCTGCAGCCTGTGTATATGCAGTGACAGGAGAAGGTGTGGGTGAAGGTGCAAGCTCCGCTGGAATTAAATAAATTAACTTTTTTTTTTTTTAAACTAGATGGAAAGATTTGAAATAATTCTTGTGCCAGAGTTTTGACAGGCTTTAAAATAGGCTGTTTAAAAAATATATATAAATTAATAATAATGAGTAGAGGATAAAGTT
>VYZV01031976.1:76673-146673 GCA_013401275.1 Pandion haliaetus | reverse complement strand
CTGACCATATTTTAGAGAGGGAGGGAGAGAGCATCCTTCTCAGAGGATATAATGTAAATAAATCCTGCTGTGAGCAGTACAATCCTTTGTGTCAAGTTGATTGCAAATCCTGGTATTCATCTTCAGGGGAGGAGATGATGTAGATGAGTGAACACCTGCAGCCACAGAGCTTTTATTGTGGAAATTCTGCTTGCTGACCCTCTTCCACTTAGGAGCTGAGTTTAACGTGTGTTGTATTCCTAAAAGCAGTAGATCAAAGCAACACACACTTACTCTGCAGATTCGTTTCTTGTATTCCAGTCCTATTTGCTTACTTTAATGGCAGAGTTAAGGTTTTAATATTATTTATTCCTGCTGCAGAACAAATACAACTATATGAGAGTAATCAGCGTTTTATTTTGGTAATCAGGGTATTGTTAGTATGAATAGGAAATAAGTTTCAATTGCAAATCTAGGGGCAGTCCTTGGTTACACCTCCTGTATTTTTGCGGCTGGCTTAAGCAGCGTGCAGGTAGAGGGGAGGCCAACAACTGGACTGTTAACTTTTATTATGGGTGTTGAAGCACAAGGCAGGAGGAGCTCAGTCTGATTTGCAGGTTCTAAGCTGAGTTTGCAGTGGCTACAAGAGGATGTTTTTTTAAAAGCTTATAAACAGATTTTATTTTATTTGTAAACCACTGAGACTCAATAAACATGGGGCTGCACTGTACTGGTTTACGATAACACTTTTTAGAGCTGACCCACAATTTAAGCAGAATACTATCTGCAATCTCCAATTTATGTCTTAAAATGACAGGAAATTGCTGCTTTAAAACCCTGGACCCCAATGTCTCTGTCTGCTGCTGAAACCTGGTGCCATGCAGGACCCATGAAGTGCTGGGGAGCTCTGCGTGTCCTGCAGCTGCTGGGGTGTCTGTGCCGTGCTGAGGTTGCAGGCTGCTCTCTCCACTGGTGCCTCCCAGAGCACATTCCCTAGCAACAAATACCTAAAAATTCAAAGGTATTTAAAGTAGTTGGAGCACCTTGTGCAACCAAGGTGGGAATAGTACCATCCACAGAAATATCACAGTGATATCAAAGGTGGTGTTATCTCCAAAAAGATTACCTCCCTCTTGAGCCGAAGCTGGAGGAAGTGCAGCAGAGTTAACCTGACCATTAACGTGGTGAGGTGTCCTCACCTGGAGGAAAGTTCAATGCCTTCTTTTTCCTTCTGTTCAGCGAAGAGAAATTTGATCTACTACAAAAGCTGAAGAAGGTGGAACCAAAGAGGAATACCCCTGGGGCCATTTTAACATGAATCTCAACTAGAACTGAAATGCATGCGCCCTTTGCAGACCATACCTAAACTGTGTTATGGAAGAAGATGTTGCTTTGAATCTTTCCTTGACTTTCAGACCCTCTGTGGAATAAAATGCACTCAGGTGCTTAGTAGTCACTTACCTCCAACGTATTGTCAAAATTCCAGTCTTTTCTGATGGTTTGCCATGCTTAAGCATACCTATAACAGACCATTATTTTACAGTCATTAAATAATGATGATACTCTATGCCAGCTTTGTGCTGGCTATTCTTAGCAAAAGTCAGAGGAATTTTCTGGTAGAGCAACATTTAAGGTGAGGCGTGGCATCAATAGCAGCTCCAGAGGTAGATGAGTTTTTTTGCGATGTCTCAGCTTATTGCCTTTCCAGAGAAAAAAAAAGGCAAGAGGGGACCGCAGTGCTCAACAGATTTTCTGGTACTGCAGTTCCTCCCTGTACATGGACAAGAGATGATTATATTGTTTTGTTATTCTAATACAAAAGTCGTTTGATGATTTATAATAATAGTTTTAATTCTGAAATTCCAGTAAGCAGCTTAATGCTATGAGTGCAATAGGAAAAATCCCTTTTATTGTCAGGAGGAAATATGTGTTGCTCTTGTTTAGTCCCTGTTTCTCAGTGATACTTGCAGACAAGGATACAGCCCATGGGAATGCGCGCGCACTCTGCAGTGGTGGGAACATGCAAGGCCGGGGAGGAAAGGCTGCATCCAGTGGCCTGCTCAGAAAGAAAGGAGCGGTGAGCCACATACAACTTTTAGCAAAACATGAATCAAGAAGCTGGAAAGAAGAATTCAGTAAAGATTACTTCAGAAAGTAGTGGCATACGATCTAAGGTCACAACACATTTACCTTTTTCACTTCAGTTTTCTTCTAAAACCATCTTATACTTGTCTTTTCTTCACATCTGTGTAATGATGTACAGCTACAGGGCTAACTCATTCACATTTTGCTATTTTATTGTCTTTGGCAAATATGTCTGAAGGGGCTGCAGGGCTGAAAAGGACTCCTCAGTGAAAGTCGTTGTGACAAAGTCACGTAAATTAGAAGAATCTTGCACACGTGAATGTGCTTGGAAGATGCATTGCTTTGGCAAGCTGTAATGTGGCTTCGGCTGCCTGAGCTGACTCGGGAAACTTTTCATGTCCTTTTGCCTCCTGTATTTTCCCTTTTCTTTGAGTTGCCCAAGTTTATTCTCACTTTTGATTTCAGAATGATTCAGAAGCACCCTGGAGATGCTCTAGCTAATTCTTGAGCTTCCAGTCAGTGAGAGAGAAATTGTGCTTGTAGTGTAAATGGAGATTGCTCTCTGCAAAGTGCTCTCCCACTTGCATTGCTGTGCTTCAGATCTAAGGCACAGTGGTGGGTGCTCTACTGTAGTCTTCTAAACTTCCTGTCATAGTCTATATTTTGCCTAATAGGTTTTTGAGGGAGTGTATTGATTTCACTATAGAATGACAGTGACCTTTACATTCTGCTGTATGTTATGTCACATTGCGATAGCCCCACTGAGTCCCCATAGCCCTGACCCCACATACAACTTGTGAATCAAGAGCTGCACATTTTAAAATCCTGCATATTTACTCTTAGTTGATTGGGGGGCTGGAGGGGAGGCCTCAGATATTTAAATGTTCAGCAGCCTTCTACCATTTGCACTGCTCAAAAGTTCAGTATTGCAAGCAGAGATCCACCTCTGACTCTTCCTTGGGTCATGTGCAAGTGGGATGCAGCTGTGGAGCCCTGCAAGGAGACATGAGCAGGCACTGGTTTCAGTGTTCAGTCACAGAACCAAGGTGTCTGTCCCCGGATGGGTAGCATGGGGTTCTTGCCCTGCACTTGTGTGGTTTTAGCACTACTCGGGGCGAGTAGAAGTCAGCACCTGCATGCTCTGCCAGTTTTGGGGTTTTGCCATCCTTACTTCTGTCTGTTCCACCTCCAGGGCTGCTGTTATCCAAACATTAGCAAAGAGGATGTCATTAACAATGGAGAAACCTTGCTCTTGAGCTGTAACTGTCCATGAATGAAGGCATCACCCCCGTGGATGTTGAAGGAATGGAGGAGCCAGCATGCACACCTGTGACAGACCATCGTCAAGGGCACACTCTCTTCCAGTTTGTTTACTGAAGAGTGCCAAGGGTCAGGCTTTTCATCTTACTACATTATGTTTGATATTTGTAGCACTGGAAGCAGAGGACCCCTGTGTCAGAGATAGGAGATAAATCTGTCAGAACCATCTTGGTGCGCAGATTCTACTGGACACCAGTGTGTGCTCAGAAACCTGGTGACAGCAATTCATTCCTGTCTGAAAGAAGCATCCTCTTCTTTTTTTTGGGATGGCCTCAGAGGCAGGTTGGTAAAACCCCCCCAGATGGTGACTTTCATATGCTGTTCTTGTTACGTGTTACTGAGTAACACAACAAACACCCTGAAGGCTACTGTGCATGGATTTATTGGTCTTAGTATAACTATCAATGTGAAGATGGATTGTCAGCATAACATATACATGAAGGAAGCTTAGTAATTAAGGACTTTCGATTTGAAACAGCACCCTGCAGAGTTTTTAGAGAAACTGGACACTGTTTCCTCCCCCTCCACCAGTTAAGAAATACATATCTATATACATATATAGATACATATACTAAACAGGAAAGAAATGGAGATCAAATTGAACAAAAACGTGAACTGCGAGAGAGGATCCATATTCATGGCATTAGTTCTGCAATACCAACTCATCAGCAGGCACTTCAAACATATAACTTCTTCTCAGAAATTAAACAACAAGGAGAGAAGATCCATCCTAGTTTACTGTGCGTTACTGAGGGTTAAAAGTTTGGAACTGTCTCGGAGCCTACTAGATCAGAAATGTTGACCTGTGGCTGATACAGGTACCGAGTACATTAAGGCTTTGGTATGGAAAAGACTTGGGCATTTAGTCAGGCAGTTAACAGGTATATTAACTAATTTTATTATTGATCAAAAAGACAGCATTAATACAACAACAGATGTAAGTGCTTTTCAAGTAACAAAGTTCACCATTTTTCTCTCTGTTGTGGATCTGCCTAGAAATATCTTTCTTGCAATTTCTATGGATTAGAACTAGTCACTATTCCTTTCCTTGCCTGACTGTAATCAACTCCACCTAATGGTATCATCATAGTCCAAGCTAGCAAGTAATTTATTTATTTATGTTGATTCCTCTATGGTACAAAATACATGTTTTGATAATTAGTGGGATTATGTTTAAAATCCTACAGCTGAAGTAGGCTCCTGCCCTGGCAATTTTGAGAGTAGTTTAGCACAAATGAAATGCAGTGTGGGACAGTGTTTCCACTTCTGCTCTGAGCTTAGTGAAAATGACCTGGGAATATCAAGGGCAGAATAACTGCTGACAAAACAACTGGATCTTCTGTTGAAGAGGAACTGGCAAAGTCTGGCATTTCTCAAGGCCAATTTTGTTACCTGACATTCTGCCAAAAAGGAGCTGCAAGTGACGAGGTTAAGGGCTCATTCAATGGCTGTGAAATCAGCATCAAACAAACAGCCACAGGGAGTGCCAGGCTATGTTCAATCCTTTGCCTGGAGTCTCCTAATATTAGGATTACTCTTGACAGACAGAGCAAAGGCTTCTACTAGCCTGGGCAAGCAGGATGAGCAACTCAAAACAACTCACTGCAAAGCACAGGGATGGTGACACAGTGGCAGAAGCTGCTGGTGAGCCTTAGCTACCTTTAAGGTCTCTATGTCTTAATTTTCTTTTGTCTGAATCCTTTTTCCTCTCACGAAGAAAAAACAGTTAAGACATAGTCAAAAGCCTTTTCTGAACCCTGGACAAAATAGCAGAGTCAGCTAATTTAATCTGGGATATAATTATTAAAAATCTGACAACCACATAAACAGAACAAAATTTTCCAACTGCCTATTGGCTTTGTGACTTACAGGCTATGGTAAAGAAATTGTTCTACCTAATTGCAATTACTTCAGCCAAAACAGAGCAATTTAAAAAGGTTTCTTCTGCAGGTGACCATTTTGTGTGATGGCAAGGTTAATTTGATCACACTTGTTAATTTGAATCTTGTTCCATAAGAGGATGATGACAAGGCCTCCATAACTTTAAGGACTGTAAATACGCAAGTAATACTCCATTTGCTATTTATTCAACCAAGCCACCTTCAGGTGGTGAGCTGTGTCTTCAGCTGCACATTCATGATTGCTCTGAGTGCTTGCACTCCTTCCAGAAAGATAAGTCTTTGCCCAGCTTCACCTGTCTGTATCCCAGATGGACCAACTGACATTGTCAAGGATGCTGAGTTACAGGCAGACTGGATCCCAAGGTGAGTAACATCCTGTGGAGCAGCAGAATATATTAGTTATCCAAATGGCTCGGCCACTATTTATAAGAAGGCAAAAGTTGTATTGTCATTTGGCTGTGCAGACATAGCACCTGTGACTCAGCAATGTAGAAAAATTTGGATTTAAGTCCTTATCTGCACTGCACAAATGAGATACAATTGCCACACGTGTAGATGTGCCTGGACCAGTTTTCATCTGTGAAGGAGCTGCAATGAGAAACTCTGGGCTTGATATCTGCTCTGCAGCAGAGTCTTATGTGGTCCTGGCTTGCTCAGCATGGGTCACTGGACAGAAGCTGTCTCAGGAGAACCTGCAGACTGATGTTGCAACATAAACACCACACAAATCAGTGTGTGGGTTTTATCTACTTAGTGTAGTGCAGTTATCTCCGTAAGGTCTGATGTGTAGCTAGGATGAGCTGCATGGTGATGGTTTCATAGCAGTGACTAGCAATGCTAGTTTTTCTGTATATGTGCGTAACTGTTCAAACCGTGCTGATTATTGTTTGATAGAGACAGGGTGTGTTGTTTTCTTATCTGTCCAGTTCCCTCCATGGTCATCACTTTATTGGAGCAAGTAGGCAGAGCATGTGCTTATATAAATACTGACTGTCATAAAGTTGACACCTAAAAAAGTCAGGTCAAGGTACAGGTACAAACATACATACATACAAACAAACAAACAGAAGCATTCCCCTACAGGCTCTAGCAAGCAGGACAATAATACTCCTACTCTAGTCCATTTGGCCTCTAGAAGCCAAAACTTGAAAATTGAGTAGAGAGTCACGAGGTGATGTAGTTTCCTTGGTCCACTAAAGCGACAAGAAGCTTGTGTTTTTGAGGAGAAAACAGCAAGCAAAGAGTGAGGCAACTTTGGGGTGATAGCTTGGTCTCTGGCTTATGCATTCGTAACATTCAGAATTTTACTTGAACTCTGTGCACATAAAAGAATCTGCTAAGGACAGTGGGAAATAACATATGGATTGAGGCAAGTAATAAATAAGGTGTAATGCATTTATTCTGGATTCATCCATTCCACCTATCCCCATACCTAAAGCACATATCACTGCATTAGCTTAGCATCATGTCGTATGCCTGGCATGTTCATGTTTATGTATTTCTGTTCTGTGAAAAAATGAGGCAAATTACAGTGTTTCTTTACATTCCACATGTTGTATGTTATTTATTCATCCTTTTTTGCTTTTACCTCTAAGAAGTATTTCAAATCATCTTGACATCTCATCTATACACAAAGCTATGAAATTTTGTATTTCCACCAGTTTTACAACCCAGTGAAAACCATTTCTTTCTTTTTTTTTTTTTTTTTTTTTTTTTGGTCAGTGCATCATTGCAAATTTCTGTCATGAAAGAAAGTATTTTTGCCCATGCAGCTGAGTTTTTGCTTCATGAAACCAGGAGCTGCTCATATCCCTGTGGAGGCAATTGCACAGGGTCAAAGGTTAAATTTAGATTTTTCTGTGACTGATCCCATTATAAAGTTAATTTGCAGAATGATATTACCCAGCCTAGCAAGGAGACTGGCCAAAGGGGCAGCAGGAGGACTGACTGAGAGACAGGGACCAGTTCTGAAATCTAGCTAAGTGGGCTGAATAAAGGCTTTGGTTCAGGGTGGAGGAGCAAGTGGACAGACCACTGCCTACATGCCACTCCTCTGAGGTTCAGGTGCTGCCTCATCCAGTCTCAGTGCAGAACTGGGGTAGCTCTGTGTTTTGCCACATCTGGTTTTTATCATGCAGGAGAGGGAAGATGGTTTTATTGCCCCTGAAAGATGCACAGTCAAATCAGCATCTAAGCAACACTTCTAGTCTTTAACGCATGTTTAGAGACTTCAGCACTACGTTTCTGAGACCATACAAAGTATACATGAGGGCTGCCTTTCTCCCACATGCCTCTAAGTTTCACCATATGCCCACAGAATGTGACTGAAAAACTGATGTCCTTTAAATGGCTTATTTTGGGGGTGATCAACGCTTTGTGGCTTGATTTAGTGTTCCGTCCTGCCTTGCCCTGCCTGACACGCAGAGCAAAATGAACGTCTCCAGCACCAGTTTTATAAAAGTGTGACAGTTTGGGGAATCTAGGCCAAATTAAGCAGCCAACAGACTCCTTGAGTACCTGGTGCCCAGAGCAGGGTCTCGGTGTGCTCTGTCACAGCCATTCTGGCTGCTTGCCCCACACAGTGTGGCCAGAAGATTGATTAAAGGCCACTGAAGTCTGTGGGCAGTTTCAGGGTGCTTTTGGATGAGCTATCAGGCCCTTGGAGAGCAGAACTGTGGCCTTGTCCAGCCTGTTCCAGGTCAGGTTCTGGGTTGTCTGATGGAGAGAGAAACATCACCACCCTGAGATATGAGGAGAGGGGAAGGATGTGAAAGCAATGCTAATTCCTACTTCTGTCTCTTGTCAGGCAGGTGAGAAATGAAATCAAAAGGAGCTGCACAAGGGGCTGGAGAGCCTGTAGTTAAAAAATTAAAAAAAAAAAAAAAAGAGCACACGACAGATTCAGGCTCTGGGTGTGATGGAGTTTTGGGGAGTTGAAATTTCCTAAGGCAGCTCATCATTTCAATGGAGAATTGCAGGACCTGATTTTTCAGAGAGGAGGAAGGAGGCAGGCTGCTCAGCACTGCAGGAAAGCTAGTGCCTTGTCTGATGTCTCACAGTAAGACACAAGGAAGAGAAGTCTGTGGAGGCTTCTTTTTCAGCTGATCACTGGTGAGCAGAGAGGTAATTTCTAATTAGTACTTGTCAAATTAAACCAAGTTAACCTGACCAAGGTGGGAAGTATTGTATCAGAAACTGGGCTGTCATTCAGGGCTTTAATTTTCTGGGCCAAGTATAAGGCTCTCTTGTGTTCTGGTATCCTTACCAGACTCTTAAATGCTTTAAAAGAAAATGGGGCTTTGCATACAAGCACACAGAAACACCCTGACTCTGTGGCCTACCTCCCTCTGAGGGTAACCCTGCCCAGGGTGGGCTTCCTGGCCCAATGCTTGGCATGGGCAGGTCCTGCTCTGTAAGTCCCTTTGTGTTGTTGTGCTCCCTGTTTCTGAGTATTGAGAAGTCAGAGGCAAAATGCAATCCTTTATTTATTCTGTAGGTGCAGGAAGGGTAATTTTTTATTTTGACTCTTCTGCAGTGGAAGTGACAGGAGCTGGTAGCTGAGATCACTGCATTTCAGAAGTGAGACTGAAGAATGCTATGTATCCTTAGTGTACCATATTTTGTATTTTTTAAGTGTTTAATGTTGTGTAAAATTTCATTGATAGAAACTCTTGATAAGGTATTAAAAAAAAAAGCCTCAAGTAAGATTAGAAATTTGCACCTTTTTAAGAATGAACAGTATCCTTGTTGTTTTGATCTCCAGTTCCATTATCAATTTGCATCTTTAAAGAGGTGTAACCTTTCTCTGATAACTTCTTCTGCTTTCTTTTAGTTAGCTGAAAAGACTCGGTTTTTGCCTGTATTGCACTTTCCTATGCACAGTTAAAGCAAGCCAGTAACAAAACCAGATTTTTAAAGAACTGGAGTGTGATTCAGCTTATTGTAGCCTAGGCTATCAGAGTTGACTGGTAATCTTGCTGAAGAGTAGCCCTGCAGGTTATTAAAGAAAAAAAAAAAATTAGTTTCTGAGAATATATCAACAAAAATTTCTTCATGCTCGAACAGTCACATACCCATAACCTTCTTATTAATCAAACTGGCTCCAGGGAATAGTACAACCTTCAGCCTGCTATCGTACAATGAACTGTGCCTGTTGGCAGAGCAATCTTGACTGATAATTCCCATCTTCCAGCCTGCCTTACCCTATCTGTTCAAACTGACTTATCCCAGCTATAGCACCCAAGGAGGCACCTTCTACTACAAGGTCCTGTTGTCAGAGGTCAGTCCGTTTAGACTATTCTCCAGCATCCTGGCATGTCTGGGAGGCCTTAGATTTATGGACCCTATACAAATTTGTTGCAATGTAAGTATCATAAACAGGGCCATGCTGTTAAACGTATGCAAAGAATTCCTTTAGCTGGAAGATGCTTGAAACCTTTTACAGCAATGGTTTTATTCTTAACTGTGAAACTGAAATCTTACCTTTATTTTATTGCTATTTCATCCCCTCACAAATACTTAGAGTAAACTTGTTATCAGACCAAAAACTAGCTATGAATTGCGATTATCTTTATTGGTTTTTTTCTTCCCCTCAATTAATAACAATTAACACATGGATGGTGAGGCTTGCGAATTAGCTCAACTCTGCCTGGGCTTCCACCCGGGCTAACAGGTGTGGTGCAGACTGCAAGGCACTGTGGCAAGCCACACCTTCACATTATCAGGGAGCCGTGCTTGCCCATCTCTCAAAGTTCTCTGACATTACGGGAAGAAAATGAACCTGAAGATGACAGTCTGGCTGCTCACAGTATAAGTCAAAGTTATGGAGGATAATTCTTGACAAGTCTGGCTCAGACCTTGCTTAATCATGAGGACTTCAATGGCCTTTAGGCCTCATTACTAAAGTTAGTCTTTAGTTTTAAAGCTGGCTTGTCTCTGAGTTGGTATCAGAAGGTATATGAAGCTTGGCTTCTGTGGGTGGCTGACATGGGAATCCAAAGAAAAGAAAAAACATTAATCTATTGATCATGGACACTTCAGATTGAGTATTTCATAAGTTTAATGATACATCTTCCCAATTCATATGTGGAAGTCATACAAAGTAATATTCAGTAAGAGATATTGTATGTGTTCAGCAGAAGACAATTTAATTTAAGTGTCAAACAATAGGACTTTTGCTCCTTTAAATGTAAAACCCTTAATGCAAACTGAACTACAGAATGGTTGCTGAGTTCTTGTCAAATCTGCTAGCAATTGATTATATGGGGAAAAGTGCAACACATCATCTATTAGCTTTCTGCATGGGGGAATGATTTGATTCTTTTGATCATTTATAGGGGTATATTTGGTCTCAAAATGAGTCCCCTCCTCCAGCTTTTAAAGAGAACAGTCACTCCTGACTGAACATTGGTATGTATAGGAAGATCATAAATGTGAAATACAGGGCTGCAGCACAAAAATATTTGAAAAACCAAAATCTTGGTCTTAGCTTGATTTATCTTTGTGCTGCAGGCAGGAGAGCTGTCCCCAGTGGCAATGTTCTTTAGTGGCTTAGGTGGCCTCTGCACTGGTGAAAGTGTTGTCCTTGAAATCACCAAGGAATATCTTTATTTCAATTTCAGCTTGAGGTTATCATTATGGTACATTTTAAAGATACATTTAATTCCCAGTTCATACATGGAAGTCATACAAATTATTGATTTTTAGCCCAGATCATTAAGAATTTTAACACAGTCTGTGGCTACTCAGATAAAAGAGGTTCTATTAAGAGCTTAACAAAGGTTAATTTTGGCATATAATTAACTCATCAGCTAATGAGCTAAAGACAACTTTATCATTTAATTGCTACATCTGGTAAAAAGTTCAAAGACGAAAAACAACAGCTTTCAACATCTAAGTGCTTAGAGTAGTAGCTGTGCTTATTCCCTCACCCCAAGGAAGGTTAAAATCCAGCCCCTCTTACAAATCCCCTTTCTTTGTGTTTCTCATTTCTTTCTTCAGTCTGCTTATGGGAACAATTCCTTCATCTTTGGCTTGCTGTATCCATTCTCATTGCCGAGTAGTATTTAAAATGAAGATGAGTGATGAATTTGGAAGCAAATTTCTGAAAGCATTCAAATCAAGGGGGTGGGTAACAGTCTGGTGGAAGATGACACCACCTGCTTGCTCCCTCCCTGTGTCAGCCCTTCAGTCCCCCAGCTTATTCAGTAGCTTCTGGAAGAGCTTAGTAGGGGAAAGGGGAGGCAGTGTTTCAGTTAGACAAGAGGAGTAGTCGCATTCCCCATTGCTGTTATGAGGTAATATGCTGTGTGGTAGTCTTCCTCTTGCATAACATGTCAACCTACCTGGAGACTAAGAATTAGATTTAGAAGTTTAGTTAATCTTTGAAGCTAACGGAAAAACATTTAGTGGGGCAGATGCTCAGCTGCTGTAACTTGTGTAATTTGTCACCTGAGAATCTGCCTCATTGACTATGGTGGGACCTTGTTTTGGGCCTTGGGTTCCTATCGAGCAGAAGGGTCTCCTGGCAACAGCACTGGCTGTCCTCTTCTTTTGGGATGTCCTGGGTTTGAGCTGCATCTTCCCATCCATTTTCTACATGGCTCATGCGGACTGAACCCAGAGTTGCCTGTGGTGCTGAAAGGCACAGAAAAAGGAGTTTGGTGGTGTTTTGGTGGGAGGTGTGATTAGATAAGGCACAGTAAGGAAGGAAAAACTGGGCATGAGTGAAGTGGAAAACCCCAAAGCATGAGAAATAGAGCAGTTGTGGGGCTGAGAGGGTGGGGAAGAGGCAGTTGAGGTCTGTCTGTCCTCATGGAAAGGTAAATATTTAAAGGCTGAATGTCCAGGCCACAGTTTGTGATGGGGTTTGAAATTCAGCAGAAGATCTTCTAACCTTATTCCTTACACCTCCTTCACATGATGAGAAACTTCCCTGCAAACAGGTGCACTGACAATGACAAACCGAATCCTCATTAAAACAAAGAAAGGTTAAGGGGAAAAAATAACCTATTTAAAATGAGGTAACTCACCAGTCTTTGAGCTGTAAATTGACAATAGGATTTATATAAATCCATAATTGTATCTCTTTTACCTGCAGTTAGGCTAGTTAATGATGAAAAAAGTATACAGCCTATCGTGAGGTTTTAATGAGGATTCTTTTGCAGAGTTAAAAAAATCCACCAAATTAAATTCTGCCAATTTACTCCATTGCAAATTGAGCGCCACCCTGCGCGCAAAAAAATCATCAAGTAGCTTAAATCAGTTACAGCTAAATGTGTAAGTCAGCGTGTGCTTTAGCCTTTAGTCATGAAGAATATATTAGATTTTAAAAATAAATGGCTTTCTGCTGAGTCTTCATTGCAATGGCTTTCTGACTTTTAATTAAATTTTCAGTACTTGTGGGTGCTTCTTCATGTACCTTGTCCACAGAATTCACAGCATCTCTATCATTATGTGTGGTGGAAAACCAGATTGGAGATTATTAAGCTTGTTCATTCCTTCGTTATTCACTAGTACAATACCTAGAGAATTTATTTTTTTCTCTTGAGAGATAAGAGCAAAGCATTTATTCTACAATAATACTCTAGAAGAATGAAGCAAGAATGCATAAACTGAACATGATTAGTAGTAGCTGGTAGCTCATTACATTTTGCTCATTAGACACTTCTCATCCCTTTCATTGGTGTTAAATGAACTTAATGTAAATTAATAAGTATGGGTTCCTGTCATTTGGAAGAAGTTCATAAGGAAAAGGAGAAATGGCGGGTGTTGCTGACCCTGAGTGCTGGTGCCTGCAGCTGTCAGAGGGAGTGGCTGCTCCTCACGTGGGATGGCAGGAGCAGTCCTTAAGAGGTTGGACATTGCCTTTTTCAACTGTGGCACTAGTGGTTTCAGGTGAGGGATGACTTCACACAACCGATTGCTAATTGGGAGGGAGGAAAAAGAGGCCTAATGCTTGCTGGGCTGTTTCCTGCACCTGTGGGACCCTGGTGCCAGGTCTGGGCATGGGGGTGCTGGCCCTGCAGAGCATGCCTGGCCACAGGGCAGGCTTGCCCGCTTCTCTGCTTGGCTCCTGTCTCCTTGCTTGTGTGAGGCAAGCAGAGGCAGTGCCAGTCTCCCTGGGAGCCAGGGAGCACTGTCTGTGCGCTGGCTCACTGCCCCAGGGGGCCAGGCCTATAGGAGCGGTGGCCATGTTGGCTCTGTGGCTCTGGAACACCCTGAGGCACTCCATCTAAAATGGCATACCTCACCTGGCTGCAGGCTGCCAGCCATCCCTCCCCACCCACTCCGGCTGTCTCCATGGGATTTGAGATGAAAAACTTCACTTGAGAGAAGTCAGAATGTGTAATTTTGAAAAGGGTGGCAGTGCAGGTGAGCAGCCCTCTCCCATTGCTCACCAGGCTGGGATTTAATCCACCATGTCCTCTCACAGGTGTGGGTGAAGGCAAACTGGGGCTACCCTCGCCCTTCTCCCCCTGCCCCCAGAGCTCCCCACTAGCTGGAAACTGGGGACCCCCCTCTGCCCTCTCTTGGGGCCCTGTTCCACTCACTGTGATGGGCTGCTGGAAGCGCCATGTGGTGCTAGGGGGGTAAAGGCAGAGCCATGGGCAGGCTGAGCTTCGTCACCTTCTGCTGAGATTTGTGGGAACAAGAGCAGGGCCCATGTCATGAGCTCTGCCTGAAACCACACATCCATAGCAGAGCTGCGTGGGTGACAGCCTGCATAGGACCATTGTCTTTGTGTCTATGAGAGAGATACAGAGTCATGGAAATGTGACAGGAGGATGCAAAGGTCTAAGAAATATTCTTAGCTACCCTGCCCATCAGTGCGCATTGAGTGTAACAAAAATGAATGTGGCCGGGCAGTGGTGGACCTATCATGCACCTAATTTCAAGTGTCTCATCACCAATTATCCCCACATGTATCTGTTCTCTTTACCTGATGGACTAAGATTGACTCTTAGACCTGGGCTCTCTTCCTCCTTTCTCAGTGTTGCTTCCAGCACATCATTTTTCCATTTGCCTGCAGATGCCACTTTAAAGGCTATGGCCTGGATCGCTTACTGCCTGAGTGACTATTTTGTCTGCAGCCAAGTGTCTGTGAGGGAGGTTACCATTCCCCTCTGCCCCACAGTTTGTTTTATTACAGGAGAGCTAAGAGCCTCTTCCTGAAATTTGGTGTAAACCAATTTCACAGGGAGCTAGGCCTATATAGAGAATATTTTAGTGGGGACTTTAGAGGGGTGTTGGGGGTGGAGAGAGTAATGCACACTTCCTTTTTTAAGTGTAGGAGAATTATAAAATGGTGTTGTCCTTGCAGAGTGTTTCACATTAACCTCTTACAACACCTGCTGGAGCTGGCTGGAAAGCAGGAACTGTGGGGGTGGCAGAGAGGAAATTTGGGAATTTGGTTAGTTTTTGTTTTGTGTCAAAATGAACAGTGCGGTTTTCTGAGGGGAAAAAAGGAGACATCAAGAATCAGTCCTTCCTTCCTTCTCTCTCCTGCCTCTTGCTGTTGGTACTCGCTCTGGATGTAGCCAAGCCCTGTCCAAATCCCCTCCTGGCCTTTTTCAGAGCGAGTCTTGGGCCAGGGTGTCCCAGGCAGGAGCAGCAGCAAGGTGACTGGCAGTTTTTTTGGGGTGTCTCTGTATGGACAAGGGTGTGTTGGGGTTTGCCCATCTCCCCACCGGCAGGATGCAGGCCAGTTGCAGGCCATGTAGACACGCTAACAGTGGTCCTGGGGCCCTGTCTGCACCTATCTGTGCTGAGATCTGTGGGTCTTTTATCTCTCCTCTTGCAAGTGTTCTGCAGAAATGGCTTCAGAGCATGTTTTCTATAAAAGACTTTCCCTTTTGACTCTATTTTCCAGTAAAAGGTGTTTTTTAGTAAGAGATTTCAGCCCAGTTCTACCCAGAGGTTGCTGCTCTAAGCCATTAGCTATTAAGCACCACAAACATGGGGAAACTGCCCCTTCTCACAGTTATTGTGGCACTTTGCTGAGATGGGGTTGGGTATCCTTCTAAGGAGGTGCTCAGGAAAGGTAAAAGTAGAGAGGGACAAAGACCCAGCCTTACTTTTTGTTCCTGTAGGACAGTTTATGTGGAATGTATCGTTACTACATTCAAATGCTGTGAGCAAAGTTGCTAGACACCTTAAACATTCTCCAGCAGATTCATGTGAGCTCTCATTTGTACAAATTCTGGTAAAACAAGTTTTCTGACCTAAATCAGCCCCAGCTCAGCACTAAGGAGCTGGGTTCTTTATTCGACAAGGTATCCTCCTTGTCAAAATGCATTTACATAGAGCCCTGCAGCCTATGCACTAACAGCGCCTCCCCCTGCTTCTGCCTCCTAGTGGGCTGTCTGAAGGAGGCTATACATATGTATTAAGTTATTAAGCAGTGGTGTGGGTTCTCACAAGTTCAAACGCAGAGCATGCTGTGCCTATGCTCAGACGTCTCCAGGAGGGCCTGGATTAATAGAAATGCAAATGGAGCATCTGCACAAGGCCATATGATTAGAGCCTTCCCCCTCACACCTCAAAGTCAAAAGCAGAAAAACACTGCATGTGAAATACAACCAAAAAAACCTGGTGATATAATATGCAAAGTATGTTACCAATTTCAACAGCAGTCAGCAAAACATTGAGCCTCACCCCACTTTAAGCACCATTGGCCCTACCTTCTCAAAGGTAAGTGGTTTAATTAATGTTGTATTACTTGGGTCTTAGAGACCATAGCGATGCTTGCCTTTGCCTAGGATTCCAGTGAATTGCAGCTCAGCCCTGTCCAGCGGGAATGCTGCTAACCTGAGAAGAAAAGCTCCTATTTTGTGCCAACTTATGCAGAGTTCTTTCTGTACTGATGGGGGATTTGAATGTGGCACATGCTAGTAAAATCAGTCATTAGTAAAATCAGCTAGGGCAGATATGCTCAGTCAAATTCTGCTTTCAGGAACTGGTATTGATGTGAGTCCATATATAATCACTCTATTTCCTTCCACCTGACAGTAGAATTTGACTCATTTGAGACATATATCCTGCTGTGCCAAGGTTTTACATCCTTCTAGAGACACCCATTCAGCCATGGCATGGACTAGTGTGGCCTTATCAGATGTTGGTTCCTGTTGCCACAAACGTGGAATAACCAGAAGGCAGTGAAGCTATTATTTTGTGTCCTTGGTCCCAGCCAGGTCCATGAGATGTGATGGGAGAGGGCTAAGTGATGGAAAAAACTTTTCAAATTTTCCCTCATGCAGTGGTATCAGGTTACTTAGAGATAGTGAATGAGAATGACTCCTCAGTGGAGAGACCTAGACATTTCTGTGGGAAATACAGACTTGTGCCTGTTCAATACCCATACAATCAAGAGTCTTTTTTTGTCACTTCCTAGGGGTCTGTCTTCTCTGGAGGTAAATTGACACAGGTTACTGCAGGCCTCCTCTGGCCAGGATCTTCTGAAGAGAATCTCATTCCATTAAGAACTTTGCTGGGTAAAGTCTGTAAGGACAGAGGGACAGATGCTCGCTGTTCTTTGCCTACTTGCCAAGTTGATTCTAGCCTTGCAGGGGCATGGCAAAAAGAGAGGTGCTCACGGGGAAGCAGCTTACCTTTATCTTCTATGTATGAGACCGTCGTCCCATCGGATGTGGATTTGCTCTTGACACATTTCAGAACAAGGTATGTGCAACAAACCTCTCTTATGCTCAAGCCTCACCCTCGCATATCTGTCTGTACCATGGATGTACCTATGCAACCAAACATAGCCCTTTACATTTCTGGAAGACTAGATATTGCAAAACCTTCTTTTTTGCTTCTATGCCATTATCATATCTGCTTGACCAAGAAGCCAACTTGGCTTTGGAAAGGTTTCTTGGAGTAGGATTACAGCTGTGATTAAAAATTTAAGCCACTACTAGTGAATCTGTCAGAATAAGAAATCAGACTGATCTTTCACACTTTGTGGAGCTTTTATTTAGTTTATCCTTGACAATGACTCTCCTGATGTTATAGGCTATTCACAGATGCTGATATACTTATTGTCTCTGTGAATGAGGGAGCAAACTCTTGAGCTCTTCCATGCCCTAGAATAAGGCTCATGAGCAGCTGTTGTTGCCTGTACAGTGGGTCTATTTAATATGTGAAGGGTAAAAACACATCTAGCACTCTGGCTATGATTTTCTGTATGGAAGTGGGGAAACTAACCTGAATATAATGTAACTTGGGTTGTGAAGGACAGTCCCATATATCTGATTCGAATACCTCTCAGTTATATGAACCTTACAGAGCAGTTGGTGATCATGCTCACTGCTTTGAGTGACTTTAACAGCTGAAATATGAATATTGCCCTACAGACACTGCAGTTATTTCTTCAGAAGCAGTTGCCATGTTGTCTGGCTTTTTCTGCACTGCTTGTTATTGTAGTCCATGTTTTGGTCACCTGCCTTGCATTCTGAGAACTCCTGTCATACATTTGTTGCAGCAAACACGCTCTTCCTGCCTCACTTAGAAACTTGGAGAATTTGTCCTTGTTACCCATCCTAGGTTTGTGAGCTGGAAAGCAAGACAGAAAACAGCCACCCATAGAACAATATGTTCTACTTTTGTCAAGCAGCACAGGAAAAGCTGCAGGTTTTTTTGCAGGCAACTAAAAAGGGACTCTGTAAGAGAAGTAAAATTTTGTATATGTCTTTACACAGTGTACCTGGAACTGTTGAACCTTGTCTTCCTCTTTATCTTTAACATTCACAGGGCAAATGAAACGTTGGGCTAGAATGGGGAATTGGGTGTGATTCTTCTGTTCAGTGTCAGAACAAAGTGACTGTGAGCTGTAGCTCACCTTACTGGCTTGATGGGTGCTGGCATCCCACTTCACAGTTTTCCAGCAGAACAGCAGCATGGCTATATGTAGGCCTTGACTCTTCAAAGACATCACTGAATTTATTTGCATGGTAGATAATCAACTTTCTTATCTGGCCTCAAACCTTAGAACCAATGGTATGTAAATTCCTAAATAACTGCATGCACCAGGCCTGCACAGACCAAAATAGAGGAAGAATTAATAAAACATACATATGAGTCTCTGCTGATTTCTCTACACATTAAAGGCTAGTGATTGCCCAGCAGTAAGCACATTTGTATACATACTTCTCACATGCCATTAACAGAGCTGACCTCTTTCAGCAGCATACACAAACCCAAACTATAGCTACAGGAACCTTTTTATTTCTTTTAGTCAGAAGATATTATTGTGGTGTTTGCAGTTTGGTGGGGAAATGAATAAAGGAAGCAGTCCTCTCAGGTTAGATGAGAATCTGACTTCCAATATATTATGTGCAGGATGACCAAAATGTCTGATGGGAGAAGAGGGTCATTCCTGCCCAACCAGTTGCTGCAGGTCCACACACAGTAAAACCAGTAATGTATTTCTGGGAACCTGGTTGCAACCTTGGTTGCAATTTCCATTGTTGATTCAAGTAACAGAGGAAGAGGAATGGAGAAAAAAGAATAATTTGAGATGCAGCACAAATAGGAAGTAATAAGAAAAAAAGTAATTGATTATAGCCTTTGCAAAGTATTTTTATTTGTTCAAGATGTGATTCTGTTCTGAAAAACAGCACATCAGTTCAGTGTGGATGAGTGTCTGTGCCTGTCCACTTTGATACCTAAAGCAGGAATTTGCTATATATAATTTATTTTTATTTAAGCAATAACAAGTAGCTGCCTAGATGAAATTCTGGCTATTCTGTCACATATATGACCTACAGCAAAAAGCTAAAGTATTCAAATAATACTTCAAACAGGACCTCTGCCTTTCAGCTATCTAGAAAAAATGCCATTTTACTCCTGTGAAGGTGGAAGAGCGGGGTGCTTACAGGTGCAGGTATGATTAAGTATGGTAAGAACCTACTCCTCCTGGTTCACTACTGCCCCTCAGCTGGAGATTAATATAGCCTGCCGATCAGATGTCAAACAAATCCTGTGTGTGTTCCTGGCCTATTTCAGGGCAATCCCAGCCAGGTAAATTTAAATCACATTAAAATGGTTTAGTTCACATACAGGTACTTGCAGCACCATGGTAGCAATTGAAGCTGAAGCAAACAGCTGGGTTGGTAACTCTTAAACCATTTCAGTTAGGTCATTAGAGGAGGTCTTGGCTGTACCCTAAACTGGTTCTTGCTGTATCTTGTGCCAGAATGTAGTTCCCCTAAACGCTCAGCTCCTGCTCGCTGCAGTGGCTGAGCTCTGGCACTTCAGAGGATGTTGCAGATCACAATGAGGCACTTGTTTTGGGGGTACATTGCTAAGGGGATCTCTAGGGCCAGATCTTCCACTGTTGTAAAGTGTCTGAGCCCCAGTGAAGCTGTCAGTCAGTACATGGTGCTGCAGATGCACCATTTTTGGCAATGCTGTGAACTAAAGGGAGAGCCTGGCTGATGGTCAGATCTCACCTTGAGTCTTCAGGATGAAAGTTAGGTATCTGCATCCTTTGAGGTGTTTTCCAACCACATTTAATTAGGAATGTAGTAAGCCTCTCTGAACATGGAGCCCTTTGTTGCTATTTTCAAAACATCACTTCTCAGAATAGCACAATACAGTAAATGTTGTTTAGGATGAACATACTGCAAAAAACTGTAACAAATTACTCCTTCAGGAAGGCTGGGATAGGTACTCAAGATCTGGAGATAGCTTAAAGAGAAAATAATTCAGGTGTCCAGGATGAGTGCAGACTATATGGGCATGAAGAACACTTCTTTGGCCATGAACACCATTAGAAGGCAAGAAGGCAGCTATTTTTCCTAAAAGGATCTTCTCTGGCAGTGCCTAGGTCATATCTCCCTGTACAATGATCTAAAGGTGCACCCAGCTTTCTAATTCAAATCCATGCTGTGTGTTCAGGCTCTTCTGGTTCACAGCCCTGGCTGCATGGTTGGTGGTAGGAGGAAGAAGGGGACCCCGTTACAGTGCAAAGGTCAGCCTGACTCTTAGACCGTAACTACTGGGTGCAGCAATGTTCACCACAACAGAGTAACAACTGGGGCCTTCCTTCAGTTGGGCTTAATTGACATGTAAGAAATTAAGCAGCTTCTTGCCAGGTCAGAGCCATGATGAATTGTGACTTCACCCAGTCCCCTAGACGGATTGGCTTCAGCTCCATTGCTTCAGAGAAGGGGACATACATGAGGCACAGACATTAAATGGCTTATCCAGACAATTACAGCAGGTTTTAGTTAAACTGGGAATAAAATTGTCTGATCGCTTCCTTCCCTTGCCTCTTTGCTCAAGACCTTTAACATTAAAACCATGTTTTGTTTTTTCCCTGTATCTACTTCTTTGTTAGTAGGCTGGTTTTTTTGGTCTTCACAATTTGTTGACACCACATGGGAGATGTAGTTTAACATTGGCTTGTACAAACTGAACAAGACGGGAAGCAGGTCCTAACAAAATCATGCTTTTATTTCAGTGACAACTTATGCAACAGGCTAAAGAGAGGCAAAGATAGCTTTACATCAGAGATTCCTGGATACAACATGTTCGGCAAAAAGACAGTTGTCTCTACATAGTAACTTTCTGACTTTTGTGTGTACCATGGTTCTCTTTACAAGTGCTTGTGAGGAATGCAAGGAAGATCTCTTAGTTACAGCAAAATCATCCTGTTTAACAGCAGTCACCTCACATAATACCAGCAAGGACAGGTTTAGCTTTCTAGGGAGCCAGTGAGCTGAGTCAGTGGTATCCTGTGGACACCGCTATATGTCAACCCTTCAAAAAATCGATGGGAATCTCCCAGCCACCACAGTCCTCCTCCTCTCCAAAGTATAATGAGAAACAGTGATCTCTGTGTGTTTGGCTTCTCTTTGAAATGCTACTCTTTCCTGCTGCATTTTAAAGCAATGTAAAAGGGTACACTCAATGGACTCTCAGATCTGAAGGAAAAGCTACTGGTTTTTTGGTTGACATTTTTCTTTTAGTTCCCATCCTTCTTTTGAAGTGTGCCTAGTTTAACAGGTATGTGCTTCCAGCTGCCACACAAAAAATTAAGGTGAGATGTATATTTTTTGACTACTAAGTAGTGCAGGGTTAAAATTCTTTTCTACTACATGAATAGTACTGTTGTGGGTTTTTTGTCCGCCAGTATGGTCTATGTGCCGTCAAAACACATCAATAAACAACTGCAGAGTAGCCCCAGTAGAGATGGCCATCTAATGCAAATGCTGATGAGAGATTGACCCTATAATGTTATACCTGACAGATGAGCGTAAGGAGAAAAGAATCAGAATTGTGGCAGCCTGAGAAACAAGCCTAAAAACGTGGAGTGCTACTTCTCATCTCCCAGCAGCTGGATCATTCCAAGTAATACCACGGCAGAAAACTGAACTGCTGTAACGTTAAAGTGAATCACTACAGTGATTCACGAGATGTCCAGAAGGAATTGGAAAGGGCAGGATTAGACCTGTGCATGCCTTCCAGCCTGGAATATAGCTTTTTAAGATGGTGTCAGATGTCTGTGGACAAGTAATGTTATTGGCAGCACTGTGAAAAATATCTTGGACTTTTAATGACCATAACTAGTTACAAGTAATTAAATATATGACACAAGTGCTACACAGCAATGGATACTGTGCTGGGCTGTTTCCAGAAACAGCAGTCTAAAATCTGTGGAGGGCTAAGTGGAGCATGCTGGGAGCTTGGCACTTTGGATAACCAGACTGGCTGCTTACAGATCTAATATGCAGACATGGGGCCCCTGTGTTTGAGAACCTGGGCTATCCAATACACCTAGCTTCTGAACAGCTTGTTCCTGGAGCAACTGTGGCTGTCTTAACTCCTATGCTTTACACATATTATGTCTAATCTTTTAATCGATAGCTTTATACTTGGATTTTCTTCCTCAGTGGACCCCTTTCTGCTTTCCTTCATTTCTCAGTCCATTCTCTATTTTGTTCCTGATGTTATTTTGCAGGGCCTTTATTTCACTTGTAATTTTCCTTTCCCACCTTACCCTGACAATAGCCAGGGGTCTGGTTGGCCTTGGTACATCATGTACTTGAGTGGGCAGCCTCATCCCTAGACAGGGCAGCTGACATTGGCTAGCAACTGTCTATTGCCTGCACTAAACAAAATCCAAGAGTTCATTGTGTCTTCACTGGTAGTCTGAAGAGTCCTTGTAGTCCCACTGGGGAATTGCTTGCTAGATGCTATATAAAGGTGTAGAAATATGGGTGGAATTTCAAAATTCAGGTAGATTCAGGGTTGCTTACCTGTTTACGTTCTTTGGAGATACATGAGCAACCAGAGTGAATGAGCCCTAGATCCTCGATGCCAGGCTTATATCAACTTCAACTGGTGGCAATGAGAAGGGAAAATCATTCCTGACTCTGATCATAGCCAAAGGGCTTGTCTTGAAGCCTATTCCAGGGCACTGTGGCATGGACTCTGGATGTACAGTTTGGCCCAGTGAGGGAACTTTCAAGATGGCATTTCCACGGAGAAACAAGAGGTACTAATTTATTGCTCAAAGTTGAAAAATAAACAATGTTGCACTTCATAAATAGGGTGTTAATGATAGCAATGAAATAATCGATTTCTCCTCATTAAGTAACAAACAACACAAGCTGAAAAATTAACCAGTTTGTTTCACACAGTTGGATTAATGGAGAACCAAGTGGGTCTTAACTTCTCACCAATGTATAATGTCCTAGAGAAACACAGTGCTAATCGAGGCAACACTGGTGGTAGTAAACAAGTCAATCCTGTATTTATTAGAGCAGTAGAACATGCATAATACATTGAGCTCTAGTTATCAGCTGAAAGTTGCACAATGCTGGCAAAACAGTCTGTTGTATCTCTACAGGAAGAAGATTGTTTCCATGACAGGAAATCCATATGTCTAGGAGGAGAGGCATTAATTTAGCAGAAGGTGAGAAGAGTGCCACGTGTGGAGCGGGTGGCCTGCTCTTGACTTAGCAGCCATTCAATAATTACTCTAAATGCATCACTAATACAGCAAAAGGCACTGTCAATCATTCAACATCCCGCCTTTCTAAACTTCTTAATGCTGCTTAGGTGTGACTAGAATTACAGAGGAAACTAGGGATAGTATTTAAAAAATGCAAAAAGCAAAAATACTATACAAGGCAAGTCAGATATTTTTGCACGGGAGTGTGCAGAGTTTTCAGTGCCTGCGAAGCGAGCGTGCTGGAATGGGATTCAGCTCAACTGACTGTTGTGTGGTGCGTAATAGGTTTGGTCTAGAGAACAGCATGCTAGATTGGACCTTGGGAAGCCTGCGTTCTAGTTTTTGCTCTCCCTTTAACCTGCTGGATGATCTTTGTCTCAAGTGTGTCTCTTCCTAACACACCTGCAAGATAGGGATGATGACAGTGCCTATTGTAAAGTGCTCAGAAAGCTAAAAAGTGCCATATGGAAGATGTGTAAGGATTGCTAATTTCCTTCTTTATGCTTAAAGTATATTAACCTTGAGTTTACTGGTTTTAGCAGAAATAGCCACAATGATCTCATTGGATGGACTTCCTTCTCATTGAGGTGAAGCTTTCCCTTTTCTGCTTTAGGTGACCATTTATCTACACTTGACTGATTATGCTGGTATTAAGCAACAGTTCTATACATCCCTAGTTTAATAAAGAATAGATTTAGTGCTGGGACATTTGGAAGGTGGTCAGATAGCCCCATCTTTCTAAGACAGCTAAGCATATAGAACAGTAACTGCTGTTCAGAAAGCTTCAGTTCAGGCTCATGAAACTAGTTAAATCTCCTAAAGAGTCAATTGTCTTCCCTGAGGACTCCTTGATTTTGTCTTTGATTTAATTCAGGCAACAGTCTTTATGGCAATGTGATTTATTGTAACTAATTGCTAGTTGATGGTGTTCCTCATGCTAAGTGCAGACATAGGTCTTGGCAAAAGTCAAATGGAAGATATTTTCAGTTCAAGATCAGCTCCATTTTCAGCAGCTAGTGGTGTCACCATTTTTTCCTATCAGATCACATCATGACACACAAGAAATGTGATTCTGCAGAACTACAAAATCCAGAGAAGGTAATGAAAATTCATAAAGAATTGATAAAAAGAAGAGGAAGTATGAAGAAGCTGTATCAGTAGGGGAGTTTCTATTACAGGTAACTGGAGTAAGTCCCTCAGGAGTCTTCTGTTTTCATCTATTTATTAAACAACTAAGAGAGTAAGACAAACTATAAATTAATTATACTTGCCAGTGACATAAAGTCAAGGCAGTGGTGAACGCAGATAATGCAATTCATAGACAACAGGGGGCCAAATTTTCTCCTTGCTTACACCTGTTCAATCTTCCTGAAGTCAATGGGATTGGACAGGTGTAACTGAGGGGAGAATGTAGCCTCAGGCCTTTTCTAGAAAGGGGTGGAGAGCTGGTGAAAGATGCTTAATGTTAATAAATATGAAGTCCTATCCATTAGCTTGAGATGCACAAAAGACGAAGAATGAAGTGAGCAGAAAGATGACATGCACAAGGTGCAGCATGGGCACTTTGCGTACAGGAGTTCTGGTGATTTCAGGGCATGCTGTGAGAGCTCAGACCAACCCAAAGCCAGGTAGCTTTTGTGGTGGCTGAGGGGAGCTGCACCAATGAAGGATTTTGAGCATTTAGGTCTGTGTGCATAACTTGCAAGGCAGCTGCAGTATAGCATATGCCTGTCATGCTATTTATTGGTGACTTACATATATAGTAGCACTGACTATCTCTTATAAATTAGGAGTGTTGTGTCATAAACAGATTAAGTGCCAGTACTTCTCAGCCCTGTAGTTCTCTCGCTCAAACTGTTCATCAGACTCTTGTCTGATAAAAGATATCCACAGCCTTGTGCATTCATTCACAATCTAAATCTCAGGTTACCAAGGTAACAGGCAGGTTAATCAGCTCCACCACACTTTCCTTAATTGAGGGAGAGCACTTCATTCCCCACTTCAGTCAACTAAGTACAATAGCCTTTTTTAGTTGGCTCTCATAGACTGTTTTTGATCCACTTGACTCTGAGACAGTTCCCCTCTCCAACCATAGCATACAGTACTGTATACTAACAACAAACGTGATTGATGAATTACACAATGTGCTTTCCGACTGTCTTGTGCTACAATGTTCATACATAATTTATATTGCAGTTGCATTAGGTTGTGTCCTTTGCACGAGATTGGTTGTCTTGTAGCTTATGGCTCCAGCCCTGTGATGGAGGTGGGGCAGAGCCATTCTGCATCAGCGTGGCTTTAGGAGAGTGGCCCATGGCTGAAACAGTGCAGGGGTGCACAGGAGATGGGGGATCCTTTCCTTTGGTTTGCCTGAGGTATGTCCCCTGCCTCAGTTCTCCATCAGTAAAAGCAGTTCTCCATCAGTAAAAGGGAAGCTAATTTCCTGCACGTGTACTGCCGATTTAGATTCAGATTCTTCTTGTACGTGATGTGCTCCAAGGCAATCTGTGCCACTGCCTCATTTTTTCTGGGACCCTTTACCTCTAAAAATTTAAAAGAAAGAAAACATCATGTTGTATCAAGTGCTTTTTGTGAACATTCAGTGCTTAGCCTGAGGCCCTCCCACCACCAGCATCTCAAAGCTCACAATGTTTCCTACAAGGATTTCAAGTGGTCGGACATACTTTTTGCATACTGCTTAAGCAGGGAAGCATTTAACTGCCACTGAAATGCAGCCACTTCTGCAGTGTAGCATGTATTTATCATGCACAGAAATAGTATTCAGCAATTACAGGCAGAAAGTAAACTGCTTGTAACAACTGCAGGGGGATTTAAGTAGGGAGAATGAATTAGAGCTGTAGTATTAATACAACTGATGCAACTTGTGGCAGGGAGTCTGGACTTTTATTTACATACATGTGGATGAATCTGGTTTTATGTCTGTCTGTGAGATAGGAGCCATAATAACACAATGACCTCTAATGCCAGGCTGGAGAGTGAAGCAAGTAGCAAAACTTTGCCCTAGTCCATAAGTGCAAGGTTTTCAATGACCTCCTCAGACACCGCTCCCTAGCTACCAATGTAACCCTAAAACCACCTAAAGCCACTCAAGTACCCCTAAATTTGGAAAAAAAAAAAGAGTAAAGAAGTACTAAGAATTTTAAACCAGCACATTCTTTTAGTGTTTGTCACTGTGAACATGAAAGGTTGATTTGTGATGAGAACAGTATACAGCTGGCTTCAAATTTTCACCAGTATGGGACTTCTAAATGCCTGCTACTAGCAGTGCCTTTTTATTTATTGTGGTGTGTGCCTCTCTTTAAGTTTGGGAATCATCAAAATAGGGTAGACTCAGCCTTTGTAATGCAACCCTCTAGGAACAATTTTATTCAGTCAAAGTAATACTGAGGCCTTGGAGAGGAGCACGGATCTAAAAAGCATAATTTTTTTTAAGAGAAGCCCTCGCACCAACCTTCTATTCTATATTATCATTAACAATTTCTGCTAACCCAAGAAGATACAGTGCTTTCTAAAGTACAAGCCAAAGCTCACTCAGCTATGTTAGAAGCAGATTTTTGAATCCCTTAGTTCCTCAAGTCTTTAATACTGCCCGTAAATCTTGACAAAATTACTTTTTCAGGCTTCAAACAATGCTTTTTTATGAACTTTTCCAACTGTCACCTTGAGAAATATCTAAATGACCCAAGAACTACTTACATTTTCCGCACTGTGTAAACCGAAATTTCACAACTGCCTATAATTTGAAATATTGTATCCCTCCCTCTTGGAGAAAAAAAACCCAACCCAAAACCCTCACACAATCATGTTTGCTTTTTCCTCTTGACTGCATATCACATAAAGCCAGCTCCCATGTCTGGGGTCTCAAGTAACCAAGACAGAAATCTGTTACGTTTTAAATGAAAAAGTCTTAAAAGCTAAAAAAGTAGGGGCTACTCTGCAAGTGAGAAAACGTGCATCTTGCTTGCTGGTGAGAAAGTACATACTAAGTGTAACTACTGCTGGAGAAGAGAAAGAAAGAGCAGGGACCCCCACAGTCAGAAAGCTCCACTGCATTTATGCCCATACTGCTGGCTAAGAAGAAAAAAAACCATTCACAGTACCAAAACCCCTTTCAGCATCCTGTGCTTACCAGTGTTAAGAAAAAGTTACTGCCTTCTCTTTAGTTATTGCCCTTGAGATGCTAAACAAACATGCAAAGTGGCAATCAAGAAAATTATAGCGGTAGTTCAAAGAGAAACAGAAAGGTGTACTGAACCAAAAAAAAGATGAGTGGGATGTCTAAGGGTAAGACCAATACCATGAGGATGGTTGCACTTGGCCAATTACTGGCAGAGAAAGTGAGCCAAAGAGATGTTTCTTCTGTTTCTTCTCTGGTACTGCCATGATGGCCATACTAGAAATGCTTATCTGATTTTAGTCACTTTGGTGTCTTTTTTATTCATATATACCTAAGAGAATGCACTTCTCTTAATTTAGAAGAAAATTATTTTGCTGTTCATTTATGTAACATTTTTGACTGCCAACCTTAAAAGATTTGCAAAAAACCAAAAGTGCTTGTGGTAGTCAAGCACTCCCAATTAATTTACAATTAAAAAAGGAAACAGAAAAGAAAATTCTAAAGCAATGCACTTGGTGAGTTCAGCATGGAGACTATTCAGAAATTAACCCCAGAAAGTGCTCATTACAAAGCAGCTGCAAGTGTTTATTCCTTGTTAATTTGGAGCTTTATTTATCTCTTTTCTATATATCCACTTGGAAGTGCCCTTAATATCTGTGTGCTTCTGCAGAGTCTTCCCTTCTTCACAGAGTTCTAATTAAAAAAAAAAAAAAAACAGGCACAAAAAGACAAGCCAAACAAGTTTGAAAATTTAATAAAATAAAAAAGATAATATTTTATATCTTGGTGATATAAGCCAAAAATACAATAATGAGCATTGATGGGATGTGAGATTAATCCCACTTGTGAAAAACACCTCCATAACTCATTCGTGACTAAGGCAGTCTTGAATTATGAGATTTGCAGTTCGCTTGTGGGATAAATTACATACTCCTCAGATAACCATTATGTATCTGGCAATGTCTGTATCATTCACAGCTTTGGGTAACAGCAAGAGGCTGTGCTTTCCTATTGCTTTAGCCGAGTGTGCTCTTCAAACATTTATTGTACAATGGTTATTGCAGGGGATAAATAATGCATACGAGGGAACAAAATTTACATTATAAGTTGATTAAACTGCTTAACAGTTTTTAGCCACTCTCTAAATAAGGATTTTTAACCAGATTTAATCTATGCAGTGTTTCATGTCCAAAGAACTAGCATTTAATCTCTGTTTAACTGAAATTTAGTTAGCAATGTTGACACCTCTGCATTTTAACACTGGGATTTCTTTGTGGGACACAATCCCTTTCACTCAACTTAATATCCCATCTTGGTCTCTAAGGGAAAATAATTGAGTTTAGGCTAGTTTTAAATAGCGATAAGGACAGGGAACACAGATGGGTATTTCATTGATTAACACTAACACTGGCCTAAGGCCTTGGTGTCAGGCATTAGATTAGGACATTACGAAGAGAATGACAGAGTTTTGGCACTTTATTCCTCCTCAATAACATTCTTTCACATATTAAGTTTATCCCACCCTAGGTAGCCACTTTATCATGCAGAAGGCCTTAATCCACTGATGTGACTCTATCTGCTTTCACTTTGATGCTGCCTCTGTTTACAAGAGTAATGCAGCCTGTGTAAGACAAAGTACTCGTGACAAGAACAACTGAATAAGGCTTTTAGATGCACAGAGCTCTGACCTAAAAAAAAAAGAAAAAGCCTTCAATAAACTTCAAAATACTCCAAACCAAAAGAGAAGGGAAAAAAATCAACAAAAACCAGAGGCTTTTTGAAATGAAGTTATGTTGTTTGCATCATGAAGAAACAGACATGAGTTTTTCATCAAGAAGATTCAACTTTACTGATCTTCTTGTACTGCACTTTATCTTTTCTTCACCTTTGACCTTCCTTTCAGTGTCTCCTCAAGGCATCATGAACGTAAGCCTTGTGGTGTTCTTTTAGAAGTAGGATTGCTGCTATCCCCTCTGGTGAATTTAAGCAGCTGTTGGAGTCAGTGACAAGGTTGGCTACAGATTTGGTATACTGGCTGGGAAAGAGATTATGGGTCAGTCCCCAGTGCTGTGAGACAAAAGATTCAAGCAGTTCAGGATTTTTTGGATATCCGAAAAAGATTTCATGAAATTTGTAAAGATCTAACAGTGTATTGCAGGTTTCATGTGGTCTAAACAGCTTATAGCAAGTAAAACTCTAGGTAGCCAGTAAGTGGTGTTTTCACAGCAATGCTGTTTTGCAGACGTGTATGAGATCTAGTGTAATATAATTCCACAAAATTGCATCACTGAAGACAGAAACTAGTGACTCTTAGCACTTTCAGGGACTGTGACTATTAGGTGGACTGCCAATTTTATGAAACTCAAACTAGATTATTTGTGCATTTATTGCAGAAACCTGAGTTGCTGGTGAGGCTTTTTATCTCTAGTTAATATGAGATTTAACACATCAGCTACTGAGAGCAGCATTTTGGGTAACTTTTTAAAAGCTAATTTAAAGGGACATTAGCAAATTTACCTAATTTTTTGCAAATCATGGGAAAATTTTGGAAACTTCTGAATCACAATAGAGTTATGGGCAGGGAGCCAAAGGTTTTGACCTTATTGGTTTGAGTCTAATGAAGGCTTTCCTCCTACAAACACAGGCCTATTTTGTTTTGTTTGGAGTGTCACTGTACCAGGATCCTGGCTGAAGGTAGGAAAGGAAATTACCTTCTTTTGAAGTTTCAGACAGTTTACAAGAATTATTATTCTGTGTGCATTGTAAGCCTTCTGTGAATGTTGGCAACAAGGAAATGTTATATTTATGTTATATTTTTATATTTGCACATAAATGGTCATATTAAGATTGTTTAAAATTATCCACGACACAGGGGCAGTCTTAAATTGTTCCTGTTTACAGGAACTGAAAATTTAGCCTTTGGAGTTCGAACAAAAACACGTGTGTTCTTCTCTTTTCACTTAAACTGGTGCAGACTAGAAGTTAACTCCATGTATGTCAGTGGAGCTGAATGAGAGCCAGGAAAAGAGATCCTATCTGATGGGTGGGCTTTTTTTGCATGCGCTGAAGTATCACACGGAGATATTTCCCTTTTAGAAGAAAGAATTAAAATTTATCATGTGACTTTTCCACCCCTTTGATTTTATATGGTTGCTCCAATCTGTTTTATAGTTTGGACACTGTATGGACAGTCTGTTGTTCAATTTTCATCACAAATTATGTGAATTCTACTTGAATTCCCCAGCCAAAATCCTTGCTGGAATTATCTCTTTAGAACACTATGGCTATTTTTATAATGATAGCAACCTTAATGATTTGTGTTTACAGAGAATGAAAAAGCGGCTTCCAGTTCTACTTTCCAGATCATGAACTGTTTCTTGTACAGCAGCTTCAAAATGTAAAAAAGGTGTTTGTTTTCCCACTTTCCTCAGTGACAGCTTCACTGCCGTTGAGTCTGTGGTAACAGTTCTTAGTTCAGTTCCTTTTTCCTAAATTTCTTTGTAAAATGAGATGTTATTGGCAGTGCCTATGAAAATGAAGGCTCAGAGGACTAAGCTTGAGCCTGACAAAGTGTGGCTGGATGCTGGGAAACTTCTTCACTTTGTTTTATCCTGGCAGCCTAAACCTGGTTTTCTAAAGATCCTTTCTTGGCAGCCCCTCTAGGCAAAAAGAGGGTATAATGGCAAATTATGGCTTGATTCTTCAGGCATGGACAGAGATTGTGAGCAATTGGCACATTTATGTTCATTTGCCACCTAATGCAGGATTTCAGCTCAGGTTTCCAGAAATGAAAGGTGAGCAAAAGGTGAGCACAAACATCCTGTGACCTTCCTGTACTCTCCATAGATACAGAATTTGCATTGGTTTTGACGGGACTTGAGAACATATAGGGCCTTAACTGCTCAAAGGATGGTATTTAAAAAAAAAATAATAAGCTGTATTCATTAGTTCAGAACACTGAAGTGATATGAAGTTAAGTAATTGTTTACTCCTGTAAGTTTTAAAAAACTCTCAAGCGCTTATTTTGCAGCCTGTTTTTCTGTACAGTAGATAGAAACTTTAATTTGTTTGGAGGAGAACTGTCTGGAATTGTGAGGTTTTCAAGTTCTTTATGTGCAGCGATGAACAAGCTGGTTTCAGATTTAAGAACACGGTGTTACTTCAGATCAGGAACACAGAGTTTCTCTATGGTATTTACCCTTCGGTGCAGGACATCCTGACAGATAGTGTTTTAAATCTTCATGTCTTTGGGTTTTTTTTTGTCTGAAAAGGGATTATGCCTGTGCAGAAAAATGTAGAACAACATTTCCTTGAGACTTTCTGTCAGTGTATGAGTTTAATACACATCTGAGACATTGGCAGTACTATAATAAGCCACAGTGGTAGTTACCATCTGTCATGTTGCCAAACTATCTCAAGGCACATTTGTCTTTCTCAGGGAGGGGGGAGTATGTCAATGCACATGGAAATGGAAAGAAAAGCTGTGCTTTTAGCCCATCCCTACCACGTAACCACATCTGGTGATTCTGGACAGACCGTAAAGGAGTTTAGCTCCATCTATCCAAGATCATGCCCAGAAAGGCGATGGAGAGGTCTAGTCACTCTCTACAGCATAGTCCACTTCCAGGGCAGCTTCAGTTGTAATCTCATGAATACCACCAAAACATCACTGTTGTTTGATTCATTGGGTGGCTGGTAGCCTTCCCACAAACTCAAAAGTGGCAGGAGACAAAGATGAGCGACTGGAGCCTCAGTGGGTCTGGGAATTGCATGGACAGGCCAAAGCCTCTGGAGGTCATTGCCCTGCTGCTAGATGTGCCTGCTGCGCTGTTAAGCAGGTTGCTCCTGTGCTAGCCCCTGCTCCCAGGCAGGGGGCAAAGCAGGCAGTGAGCCTCAAAACCACGTGCTACTCTTGTGAAATAGGCTTGTGTGTTTTCTACCTTCAAAAGAAACGTGGTGTATTTGTGCCTGGAGGCCAGGGCACCAGCATGACAAGGCCTGGTGGGAAAATGAACCAGGGAAATAATGTACCTGGGCAGGAAAGAACTAGAAACCCCCCACACTTAATTAGATAAAATCTGCATGTAGGAAAGCTGGTGAAAATGAGTATCAATGCTGAAACACCACAATAATTTGTTGTTTTCACTTTTTAAGCATTCCACAGCTTCTGGAGATAAATAAGAGAAGTGTCTGATTGTGAGTGTCAGATCGGGTCTGTGTTGCTCAGGGGCAATTCCTGTGTCACCACTGGGGTGCAATTCCCACTATCAGTGGTATCAAATACACTCTCAAACATCTGATTTTGCTCTCAAAACGTGGGATGATCACTTTAGGGCAAAATTGCAGCTTCAGTGTGTATTGTGTGCAGATTGCCAAGAAATACGGGTGTCCAACATGTCACACTTCCTTGGTAAAATCAGACTATGTTAGAATGGATTTAATCTTAAATGCTGACTTTTATCTAATTCAAGACACCTCCTAAGATGACTGTGCATGTGAACATAATCTAGACAATAATGCAATGGCAGTTTAAATAAAACTGAAAATCTTTAGGCCCCCAACTCAGAATTA
Source organism: Pandion haliaetus (assembly GCA_013401275.1). NCBI lineage: Eukaryota > Metazoa > Chordata > Aves > Accipitriformes > Pandionidae > Pandion > Pandion haliaetus. The sequence goes on along the minus strand of VYZV01031976.1, from coordinate 113,720 downwards.
ATACTCTTAGAAATCTTGTCTAATGTGTTGTTTATGCTGCCTGCCCCCATTCTTTGAAAAATGCAGGCTAGCCAAAAGTTTTTGATCCTTCTGCTATTAACAGATGGTATATGTAGCTAAGGATAAGCTGGGACTATCACTTAGGCCACAAGCAAAGGGGTGAGGGATGCTCCCCTGTGGGTACCCTTAAAAAGCCATAAGCTTGAGTAGCAAAAATGAAAAGGTCTAGTGCTGGTGTTAATTACGCAGAAACCACACAGAAAGTGCTCGCTGTCACAGAGTTGAGAGGTTGTGCATCCCTTCCACAGATAAAAGGCATGGTATGAAAACATTTTGCAGAGGACAATGAAGTGAAGATTAGCATAATCTTTTGCAGTATCCTCAGTAAGCTATCCATGAGTGAGCTGCTTTTTTCTCATTCCTTTTGCTCTAATGTCTGGATTTAAGGAATGGCAATGTAAGAATAGGCTTTGTCCTTGAAGCCTGACAGTTGTGTTTTCCCGCCTTCATGTGATCATCCTGTTGCTAGTATACTGCTCTTCTGGTAATCAGACAATGGAAGGAAAATGAAGTGTCAGTTCATTGACAGAACCTTATCCTGGCTATGTTTTTTCTTAATCCAGACTCATCAGTGCTCTCTCACTCTCTGTATTTCTTCATTTCTTCTGAATCAAAAGGGCAAAATCTCTTCTGTAATTGTTTGAGATGAAAGTAAAGGCAAATAACACAGGAAAAATCCTAAAAATAGCTCCATGGAACCTAAAAGCAACATAATTGTATAATTCCTCTCTGTTTGGGAGGAGACCATCTGCAGCGGATGCCTGTTTAGCATGGTAAATTGAGCATGCTTTCATACGTACCTCGGTGAAAATTGCTCTTTAGGTGCACATCCTCTGGAGCGCAATGTTTAGTTTTAGCATGGAGGTTTAGCCATATTCATGCTACAGTTTAACGTGACTATCTCTAAGGCCGACGCAGTGGCTAATACTCAGGTTTGTTAGCCACTTTGATCCTGAGTGCCCTGTTTTAAGTCTTGCTACTACTGGTTAAGCTAGTGCTTTGTTACCACAGGGATAACTGGAGGATTCGGAGTGTTGGGAGGCACTATCCCCAAGATCAAAATATAAAAATAGGTCTGAGGTCAGGGAACTGTATAGACCCCCAGAAGCTTTTCAGTTTTACAGCTGGAGATAGTCTCTTAAGTATATATAAATCGTCATTAGGATTCTGACAAAGAAGTGCACGATGGGATTGCTGCAGGGCAGGCTCTTTGAATCTTATTCCTGATAAAAACCACTTCTGGCTGGCTGACAGGAGACAAGGCAAGTTCAAGGAAGGCATTAAAAACATCTTAAATCTATTGATGGCAGCAGAAGTGTTGGGATGAATAGTTTGGGATTAGGATGAAGACTTCTGAGTGTAGTCAGGGCAGAGAATTTGGGGCCAGCTGGCAATTCTGGGGGAAAATATGTCTCTGAATATGGTCAGATTCAAACAATAATTCACAAGATCACTGTGAAACTTTCTGAGAGGGAATAGTTGATTTTTTTTCCTTTGTTTCTTTTTTATTTTTTCACCCCACAAGAAAAGCCTCTGCCTGATTGAAATACCCCTCTAGCAGGAGGCAGGCTACCTATCAGAGTCCCCTAGCAAAGGCACCTGTGGGGGTAGCAGGTGCTGGCTGCAGTGCAAAGGCAGAAACAGGTTTCAGGGGGGTGATGGGCCCCTCTGCCCTGCCAGGAGCAGCTGCAGCCAGGCCTGGTGCCAGGGGCTCCCCATGGCTCCTCCTCTGTAACAGAGGGGCAGTGTCTTTCCCCTGCCCCGCTTGCCCTGGGCAGCCTGGGACAACAGAGGACAAAGTGCCTTTATCTACTTGGGGCCAAAATTTCCTTGGTGAGCAAGAAGAACCTCACTACTTGTCTTTGCAAGTCACTGAGCAATGCAGCTCCTCCCATGGCAGGGAGGCTGAGGCAGACGTAGTGTTTTTAGCCTTTTCCAGGCTGTGCCCACCAACCCAAAGGCTTTGGGTGGCACATAATAGTGGCTGCACAGTTGACAGTGACATTTGGTCTCCCAAATTCTTCTTTCCCCAGAATAACATGAATGTAGAGAATTTTGCACTGGAAGACCAGTAATGTCTAACCCCCTGAATTAGTAATTTCAATGTACCTCTGGAGCTACTGCTCTCAGTCAAGGAAAGCACCTGTCAGTGTAGTTTCGCTCATTTATATTTGGATTTTGCATTGATGTAAGAGCACTGAATTGGTTAGAGTATCACACTTGCCGCAGGTCTTGATGTGTAAATTTCTACTGCTTTTGGCCCTCCTGGAAATACTTATTGCTGTGCAACTGGAAGGAGCATCCAGGTCTGTCCACAAACGCATGCACTGCAATAGTGGAGTATCAGCAGTGTGCCTGTTACAGCATGGGCTGTAATAACTCCTTCTGGAGGACTGAAGAAAATTCTAGTGGAAATACTTTTCCTAATAATACAGTAGCAATCGTGTTAACATTCTTCCTAACTGATGCCCAGTGGAGCAATGACTGACAAAAACAGGCTCTGTTTGAGAGAAAGACCGGATGTGCCGCTATCCGAGTATACTTGCCGTGGAGCATGGGGTAGAATCTCCCCAGCACAGTCCAGAGCTGCTTAATTTGAAACTCCAGTAGGTTATTCCTCCTTGTGACCTTAGGAGTAACATTTCTTTTCCTATGCTACAGGGACAGTGCATCAATATGATTGAAATCCAGCCTAGCAGATACCTGCATTGTGCCGAGTGCAAATGAAAGTGGCTCAGTTAAAAGAACAGTTAGCCAAGAGGGTGACAAAAAGACTTAGTGGTCAGAGTTGCCCCAAGTTCTGTGCTCAGTTAAAAGAACAGTTAGGCAAGAGGGTGACAAAAAGACTTAGTGGTCAGAGTTGTCCCAAGTTCTGTGCTAGCAGTGAGAGTAGTTATCAGCCTTTTGGTAAAGGAAAAAAAAAATGCAGCTTTTCTGTCCAGTCTAGAAATCTGCCCCAACCTAATGCAAGCAGACAGGTTCAGTGCTACCTCAAATTATTTTGCCTCGTCAGTGAACTGTGGTGTTTGCCTGTTCATAAATACTGTGGACACCTTATTGTCTGCTCCACTGCCATCTGACACACAAAATTGAATCAAATACTCGCTATATCCAAGTTGTTGTCAGATATCAGATACAGAAATAAGACTGCTTCCCTTTGTGTTTTAGCTATCATGTTTTGTTATGTCAGACTCTGGGATCATACTATGTTTGACTGGGTCTCTCTGAAAAGAACCTAAGTGATCTGCAATTTATGCTGATTTGAGTGGTACAGCAGTTGGTGGACAGCAGGTAATTGAAAGTTTGCAAGGCATTATACCTAGCTGTCAGCACAGCTCTGGATTTGCATAATTGTTTAAACCATCAATGAGAATTGTTACATTTAATTACATCTTATTTACAGGGGACTTGCTGCAATATTTGATTATATCTGAGAGAGTGTTAACTGAGGTACAAAAAAACTGGACCTGTGGAGAAACAGGAACCAGCACACGAGAAAGCTCATTATAAATTGGCTAACTAATAATTATTTTCTTCTTTCAGAAATACTTCCTAATAAGATATCCTTAAAGCACTAGAAATGATAACCATTCAAGCTTCCCGCAAGTGCATTGCAACAGGAGTGAAGATTTGTGTAGAGAACATAGGCATGACAGGAAATAGACAGCTCACGGCTTGCCTGACTGCTATAGGACAAGCCATGTGAGATTTTATTTCGGTTAAAGTGCCTTGGAAGTGCAAGGTAGCACAAGAACCTGCTGATCATTTAGGATGACAAAATTTAAAATATACAAATAGGCCAGGAAGCCAAATTGCACAACAGGCTGCTTAGAATGCCTTCCATTTTTAAAAATGCAGTCCATGGTGTTTTCCAATATATGGCATTTGCACCTCCACTTTCTCCTGGGAACATTATTCTTCCTAAGGTACCTATGGCCAAACAGCATTCAGAACCTTTCATTCCCATGGTCTGTATTCATGTAGGGTATGTATGTCCGGCTTTATTCACTGTTATGAATATTCGCATCAGTATTTGGTTTTGGTCACACAAATGTTTGTGAAACTGCTGCTTTATTTCAATAAAACCTCTTTGTGTGAAAAAAGAAAAGGACTTGAACAAGAACATTAATCTTCTGCTACTCAGCATTCAGTCTTCTCCTCCTGGAGAACTGTCATTCATCCAATTAGGTGCAGACACAATATTGCACGATTCAAGCAAATGATTACTCCTTAAAAAAACTACCCAGGGAAACAAGCTGTTCACAAACTCTCCATAGGCTCACCTGCAGCACACTGAGAAAATTGATGGAGTTCAATGGGATTATAGGGAATACGAAAAGCTAAACATGTGTCTAAGTGTTGTCAGGATCAGGGCTGATGCACACATCTACCACCATCAGGAGCAGCTTGTGAATTATTAATGATCAGAAAAATTGCCTAAATTAATTGGATAATTTATTTGTAATGAATAATTCGAGCAGCTCTATTCCTGAATGTCTTTCTGCCCTTGAATAAAGCAGTTTGGTAGTGCTGCCTGCCTCTTGTTTCGAATGTAGTTAAAGCTTCAATTAGGCTTGCCTACATTGAAACTTGACATACCAGTTTCTTTCACGTATTTGTACAGACAGAGAAGCAAGTCTGTATTTGGGTTGTATTTTTGCAGGGTTTGAAGTCTTGTTCAAAGATCTTGAAAAATTGAATGACTGAGGACATAGACTGGAATTCTGCCCTTCAGTTTATGTGCAAAATCAAAAACATGCAAAGTTTGGTAGTATCTGAGCTTCATCTGATAAGGCATACATTAAAGTATAAAAAGAAAGCCCAGAAATAGGAGACTTGTCAGTTTGAATGTTAGTTAAATAAGTACATAAGATAAACAGTTCAGTGAGGGTTATGTAGCTGAATTTTCAATCAGGATGCACAAAAGGCTGTTACAACAGCATCTTCCATTACCAAAAGCATGTAGGATTTGTTGCCCAGAGTAGCAGGCATAGTTTACAGAGGAAAATCTACTAGTTTTAACAAATCGTCCTTTTCAAATTAAACATTATTATCCAACTCAGAGCACCAGGAATCCCCCTCACACCACGCTCTTTTAAAAATCCAATATCCAGCAGTTTTTGGCATTCATCTGCAACTTAATTAGCACTGAAAAGCTTTTATTTCACAACTATTTATTTCATACCTGAAACAGGTGCTGCACTCTAATGCATTTAGTTAAATTCATCCCTCTGTTTATTTTTAATCTTAAAATAAATTACTGTTGCCATTCTGTTTAATATAATTAGATGAATAGCTGCCAAGTTTGTGATACTACCATTTCATTTCCACATAGTACAATAAATTTTTAAACTATTTTGCTTTATTATAGTGTTAGGTTTGAAATAATAACTTTTGAAATAACTGGCCCAGAAATTCAAGACAAACTTACCTTTTAAAAAAAGGAAAGAAGCACTTGATAATTAGGTGGACCAAAGTTCTCACTGCCTGTATCTCTGTTGAAGAAAGCTGCTTCCACTGCTGGAGGAATGTGTATCAGGGACACAGGAGACAGGCAACAGGGCAAGAGCCTAGTCCTGAGGACAACCCAGTGACGGCCTGGAAAAGTTACTCTCTAGAGTGAGACAGGGTAAAGGTGGAGGTTTGACCTAATCAGGGAATAGGTTTAAATGGTATCTGGGAGGGAAAAGAGTTGGCTGTGGGCAACAGAGAAGAGGAAAAGAGAGAACAGCTTGTAAAGGACCAGTGCAAACACTTGCATGAGTGTGTTACAGAGCTGGGTGAAGAATGTGGAGAATCGCTGAAGATACTGGATAGGGAAGCTTGCTTGGGGAGGCCACTCTGTGTGTGTGTGTACGTGTATGTATATGTGTATATATATATACACATATATAAAAAGCGTGTATATACATATATATATATATATATAAATAGCACGTATATATATGTGTGTGTATGGGGGGAATTTGAACATTCCAGATTTTGTAAGGTGCAGCGCTGCAAGGTATAGACATCTGTTCTTCTCTTGCACAGTCTTCACTTTTGCTTCTTGAGTATGGCATTGGAAGGAGCTGACAAACCAGGACAAGTGATCCAGGCAGCAGGGTATCCATACACAGTTTGAGAGCTGTGTGTAAATCCTGGGCTAGCCAGCTGGCTGCAGCTGTGTTCCCTTCTAGGGTGACATGGGGCAAACTGCTCCGCTCACTACATCATCACACAATGTATGAAAAGTGAGGGCATGGCATGCTGCTTTCTCTCCCCAAAAATGGCATGTTGTATAAAGTGGCGGCTAGGAACAACAGTGAACGCAGGAGATGTGGCGCTCTGAATAGCCATAGCTCAGAGATGGGTGGACGTGCGTCTACACGGAGATCATTAGTGAAGCACGCTCTGTGGTTACAGCCCTACTCTGTGGAACACTAAGTGCTCTTTTAAATGTGGTGCATAATCTCAGCTACAGACATAACTTGTCACAAATTAAAGGTTCCTCTTAAGGTTTTTAGGGCCTTCACAGGACTATTGGTCTCAGGTTTCTGTCATTAGAGAAGAATCTCCTTTCATATCTGCAGATACTGTATATGAAATTTAAGCATGACTGTTTATTGTGTTTTTTTTACATGTGTAATTTATCTGGATTCTGCAGGTATACTTTTTTTTATGTTTGTTCTTTGGTGTTAATGTATTTTTTGTAGAATATGTGTAAATAGATATGAGCAAACTGTGTAAAAGTTATTCAGCTACCCAGTGAACCATGTAATCTGTTGATTCATAGAGACAACAGATAATAGAGTGAGATATTTGCTTTACGCTGTCTGTGTAGTATCTAGGCACAGAGTCAATTTGTGTCCTGTCGGGGCATGTTGTACCACACTATATTATCACTTTGAGGATAGGCAATTTGGGTAATGAATATGTGAGCTGGGTGGGGGTGGAGAAGTATATCCAATATCTACAAAGTGGAAATGTTGAACCAAGATTTTGGCTTCATCCTGGTTAATTCAAAGCAGTATCACCACAGACAAGCTCTTTTGCTATCTTGGAAATGGTATTGTTAATTAGCTTCTATCTTCCCCTTTATAATCTCATAAAAATGGAAACAATGCACTAAACACTGACATTTTCTTTGTACAGCAGGTATGAGTGAAAATGCCATCCCTTTGGGAAAACACAATGGAAGTAAATGAGCATTTTGAGAGCAGTTGAAGGAAAATAGTTACTAGTTTCTACACTTGATCCAAGGAACCATTTGACCAGGCTGTGCTTACACTCGTCTACTGCAGCAGCCCATCACTATACTGCTGTTGCAGCCACTCCCAACAGCCCTGGGGTTGACAGCTGTGCAAATGAGCAGGAGGTGCAGAGTAATGACAAATAGGCCATCCTCTGTCCACTCCCCAGAATACGCTTCACAGTATCAGATTTTTGTTTTCTTGTTAATCCTTCTCTTAACAAATGATCTTGCAAGCTGTTGATATTTGTGTGACTTTTCTAGGAAAGTATCCCTGGATTCCTGAGAGGTATTTGCAAAAGAGAATTTACGAAAGAGAGATGTTCCAGGACTGAACTGCTTCCTCCCCTCCAAACATCTTCCCTCATATATTGATGGTATGTTGTGCAATGCAGGAAAATGTGGACATAGGTGCTCTGTCAAGTATCAGAATGGGTTTAGCTGTGTTACTCCAGAACTCTGCTGGGGATAATTTGCCCTTTTAGTATAGAAATGTAGTGGAGTGTGTTAATACAGTTAAATTGGTTCTCTCTGGTACTGGTACAACTGAGCTTGGTTGAAAATGGCTCAAGTATTGCTATGCAGTCAGGGTAACAGATGAGTCTCATGGGCAAGCATACAGGCAATCCAAATAAACCCGCCAAACTGTATCCTATGTAACCATTGTAATGGGAGTCCCTATAATGTGTCAAGCTGAAATTAGCTCCATCCACCTCCTCTTCCCCATCTTCTGATCCTGCCATCGTCACCTGGAATCATTGCTGAGATTTGAAGCCTGCAGAGGAGAGTGGGAATGAGTTATCCACCCACACTGCGGGTGACTGTCACATCAAGGAAATCTCCATGCATCAGATATGAGGCCAAACAGCAAAGGCTTAAAAATGGAAAAGCTGGGTGAAACAAATAAAAATAATCCTTCTTTTCTCACTAATGGTTGGTGATTTGTCCATAAGCAATCATTTCACTCTAGATTTGATAAGGCCTGCTTCTGAGATCTTCACTTAAGCAAAATTTGTCTCAACTTAAATAGAAGTTTTACTTGAATAAATAAAGACTGCAGGTAGTCCCAGAACCTCTCTTCTCTTTATCCCCATGCCTTCCACCACGTGCACCCAGGCTACTTTAGGTAGCACAATGGCACTTTTCAGGTAAGGCTGGCCAGCCTGCCCCCATGTCCCAGCCAGAGAGCTGCCCCTCTGAGCATCCGTGTGGAAGGGCTGGCCAGAGCAGGCACTCCTCTCCTTCCACACACCTGCCAAGTGCTGCAGCCACCTGGGCCATGCTGGGTGGTCACTGTCACAGAAAAAGGAGGCAATGTGGTAAAAGTGAGGCTTAGTCATGATCCCTGCAGACGTACAGAACAAGTAGGTTTTTTTCTCCAATTAATGCTATTTATTGTCTGTGATGAGGAGCTCTGGTGAAAGAAAAGGTCAGCATTGTGATATGCATTGTACAAACACAACAAAGAAGAGCCTGTATCTGCATAGGGGCCAATTAGTGCCTGTGACACTCAGTAATTTTTTTCCAAGACATCTCTCAGCCATGGGTGCCACGTGAATTCAGCTTCTTCGTATGCCTTGGACTAGAAGACATCTTGGAACAGAGCATACAAGGAGGCAGGTTATGATTGCATTAGAAACATTAATTCTCAATTTCTAGCTGCTTATACATCACATTTCTTCAGCAATACCTCATACTGCTAGTTATTGCTAAAACATCTCTGGGGATATAGCTTGTAGCTATGTTTGTTCTCAGCTCCTGGTAACCTGTTGCAATGTGAGAACGTACCTCCATCTTGAAGTATGATGAGGCAACTTGATGGTCATCCATCAGCCACACAGCTTAATGCAAGCAGGGTCAGGGGGAGCTTTTAATGGGCCCGTATCACCTCCCTGACTGGAATCAGCCTTTCGCTACTCACCTGTTGTTCACTGTCTCCAGCAATCTCAGCAGCTGCAGTGGATCTTTGGACCCAGTTGGAGTAGTTGTGTCAAGGCTTTCATTTAGGCCAGGAAACTACCCCTGAGTTGTCCTGAGTTCTCTTGGGTCAGGGCCACCATGGTCAAGCATTGTGCATGTAATAAATAAAACGGCCTAGGGAAAACGTGTTGCTCTTGCTTCGGCTCATCCGCTTCTCTTGAAAGAAAAGATATCCTTGAAGGAGATGGAGGCCTATATGTCTCAATTTTAATTGCACCCCATTTTAGTACTGGGGTGACTGCCCTGACTATGAAGGACCTTCTCCTGATGGGTGTCAGGACAGAACCCACTGTGCTCACAGCTTCCCAGCTGGGACGATGTTGCTGCCTTGCTTGGCTTAGCTATTCCACAAAAGCTTAACAGAATGGCGACTTCCCTGCCATCCCAGTACACAGATCTCTGTGTATGGTATACACAGGAACACTTTGAAAGATGAGTTAGAAAATGTCATGTGTATTGTGTACTATAAAAATTTCAGTTTGTCTTGCATGTATTTTTAATGGCAGCCACTTTCCAACTTCCTTTTGTTCGATACAAACAGCAAACTTGTTCTTGAAGTAAATACTGTTTTAGTCTTCTGTTTTTCTCCCTTTATTTCATTTCAGTCTAGTTTAGTTTAGAGCTTCTGCCTGAGCAGCCAGGGAATATATATAATAGGGCATGAATACATTCTTATAAGTATTAGAACAAGTATGGAAACACAGAGCCCTTAGTGACCTTGCTAGTCCTCTGCTGATCACTTGTGTTTGTTGTTGTAGGAAGGCAAACATAAGTATAGAAGTGTTATTGAACAGAAAACCCTTCAAAAATTTCACCAGTCTTTTGTATTCAAGTCGCAGAGCAATGGGGGGCCACCCTGCTCAGAAAGCATACTTATGCAAGTATTAAGAACTGGCTGAGATAAGAAGTAAAGCTTAAGAGACCTTCATCATTAGCTGCTAGTGGTGGAGATTAGTGATCCTACTACAGGATTACAGATGGAAAGAGTGCTAGTGTTGGTTAATTGTTCATTAATGCTTGTAAAATAAGATAGCAGTAGTAAAACTTGCTATTGTCTGCTCTCTCAAAGTAAAACAAAATTGGATCTGCTTGTCAATAGCTGTATTGATGTTAACGGGAATATGTTTAACACATCATTTTATAGTGTAAACTGCTATCCAGCTCTTTCATCATTTAATTAGACACTATTATCCTAATAAGTAATAATTTGTGTTTTAGATAATCTGTTCTCTACACACGAATGTTTTATCCTTTTAATTAGCAATGCCTTCACTAGGGTGCTTTTAATATTTCAGAGTTTGCGTAAAAATCTCAGGTGGAACATTACCTCCCTGTAGCCTCATGGATTTATTTTATTTACAATGCCTTTAGAATTGCCGTACTTTCCCACCAGTGCTTTGCTGTACTGCTAGGGAATGACAGCTGCGGTCCAGGTAGCAGAATCCCTCTCTCAGGTGCAGCCCAGGATTATGCAAACTTCTGCCAGCAAAAACCTGTGAAAGTAGCCCTGGGAGCAGGATGTGCATCAAGGAGAAGAAGCAGCGGCTTTGACTCCGTGTCTCCTGAGGGGCTGCCATGCCATGTGAAGCAGGGCCGTGCTTGCTGCAGAGGGCTTACACTTGTCCTCTGTGTTGGTGGGATGCTTAGCCCAGGCTGCAAAATAGATCTCCCTGAGGTGAGGAGGTGGTGTGGTAGCTGCCTCTCCGTGCAGACATGCTTGTTCTGCTGACAGCCAGCCAGTGGCTGGTCTGTGATACCTACTAGCCGGGAAGGCGTGCAGGCAGCCTGCCCCAGAGACGGGCCAACTCTCTCCTGTACCTTCCGTGGTTCCCCCAGCATTGCTCTCCAGCGGGAGCTGTTGGTGAGTGCCCAGCGCAGGGGCTTGCACTGTGTGCAACACGTGTGTGCTGGACTGGCAGGAGTGGGACTGCTGCTCCTGGGAGCCATGACTCTTTCCTCCCACAGCCAAGTGGACCAGCAAGGATCCTGCAAAGTGCACCATGAAAAAAAATGTCCTTTTGACAAGGACAAACTTGAAAAAAAAATGAGACCCTCTCTTTTTATTAATAAAAAGTAAACTTCAAATGAAATACTAATCCTGGAAACAGAAAAAACATTTTCAACGAGATGTGTGTGGAGGATTAGTGTTTTCACAAAAAATTACTTCACAGCAAGAAATCTCAGTTGTCCAGGAAATAAAAGTATGTGTTTAAAGGCACAGGAAACCTCTGCACCTTCCAGGTTACTTCCCTGTAGGCGCTTGAGCATGAAAACTAAAGACTCTGGGTCCTCACAGAGGACACACCCTGGGAGACTTCATCACACCCTCACCAGTCTCTGTGTGACTTGGTCAAGGATAATGGTGCAGCCATCGCTGAAGATCATTTGCTCTGCCCTGATCTTGAGTCTGCTTTATTGGTCCCTTGGCAGCAGAGGCGCCTGAAGGGCAGCTTTAGCCTGAGCCAGATGCCACTGGCCCTGAGGAACTGCTGCATCATCCAGGCACTGACAGGGCACTGAGGAGTCCTGGCCGGGGTCCCTACGCAGACAGGAGCTGTGTGTGGTGGTGCGAAAAGCTGCCGTGCTCTGATAACTGGCCTGAGAGGGGATGCACGTATGGAGTAACAAATGCAAACACTTCTGCTGAGTGCCACTAACCTATCTGCCCCAATACATCATCGACTGACGTTAGAGACCATGTGAACCACCATACCGGGCCTCCAGTGTACAGGTCATTTATGGCTTCCCATTGCTCATCACCTGCAGCCTTGTCTGTCAGAGGAAACAAGTGGGGGATGAACTCTGGATGTACAAGTTGCCCCATGGAGAGTTTTGAATGCAACGATATCTCTGTCAGTTGATAAGAAGTGATACTGCTGGTTAATTGCCTCAAAAGTGTTAACCAACAGCTCACTAGTCTTAAAGATACAAACTTGGTAACTCTTTTTATGTGGCATGGAATGAGAAGTGAATAAATAATTGCATGCTGAGACCTGCCACTGAGAGACATAAGATGTTGGTTTAAGATAAAGAAAAACAAAACCTGACTGAAATATTTCTGAAGATACGAAAGACACAAGTCACAACCTCAGTTTGCAATACAAACCCAAGCCCAGCTTTTCCGTAATGACTATTTTGATAGGAGTAACAAGTAATAGCCAACTTGTCTGTGCTGAGAGTTAACCCCAGTACAGAAACAAAACCACCCTGCTCTTAACTTAGTAACTAAAAGAGAATACTGTAGAGAGGTTGAGTGGGAGATTGTATCAAATGCTGGAGCTTTCCTTATTGCTGATCGACTTATCCTCTCCTACAGTTTATGGGTGCTTCTTCAATCACTGCAGCTATAAATTACCTTCTTGGCAAACTGCCCTAGATCTGGTTTGGGCAGAACCTCTGAGCCTGGCAGTAACTGTTCAGTTCAGGCCATTCAGCAGTGGTATGACAGGCAAAGAAAAAATAAAGAAATCATTACTGTGGCTTTGGTAAACTGATGGATATCTATGAATCTGGAGCACACCCCTTTGGTTCCTCCAGTGACATTAAGGGATGTGTAAATAGGATACACCACTGCGTGGTAGCTGCTGCTTAAAATCAAAGCATGAGCAGATGGACAAACATGCCTTGTAGCCAGATAATTTAAGGAAAGCAGAGTGCTACATGGAGGTGTCCAACTTGGGGACATGGCAGAGTACTTTCACTTGAATTTGAAGTGTACATTAAGATGTCCTTATATGGAAGCACTGGGATTGCAGATGATTAGAAGGGAAAAAAAATATTAATTCCTGGTAGAAATTCTCCAAACAGCTGCAATTAACACGTAAATGAGGTGCTAGAATAACTGTGTGTGATGCTGGTAGAGGCCTCCAGGAAGAAACTCTCGGTCTGTACTGAAATAAGTGAACATTGAAGCCCCTCTGTGGCTAGATGAGAGGAAGCGTCTGAAGAGGGGTCTTGCCATTCATTCTACCTCATTACAGGTACCCGACTGATAGCGAGGCTGTGTCTCAGTGCAAGCAGCTCATTAGTAAGAGAAGACTTTGACATTAGTTCAGATGTTGATCGACATGGCTGGTAGTGTGAAGTCTGGATTGCATTGTCAGATGGAGCTTTATCATCTGCATTGCAGCTTGGTGGTTTATCATGCAGAATCAGTTTAGGAAGAGTGCGTTAAGCTGTTTGCCAGGACGTTTAATACCCATCCAGCCATTATCTGATAGCATGGGCCAGTGTGGCTTCCTTTACCTGCCATCTCATAAAAGGCCAGGTGAAAAGACCGTGAAAAGGCAAGGCACATTTCCAGAGCTGCCTGCTAGAGCCTGGGGCCTGCTCAACACCATGCGGTGTGTGACGTGAGAGCAACTGTTTGAAAGTTAGGTCACGGCAGGGTGCACGTAGCCAAAAACATGACCGTGTAGCATGTGTCAGTGCAGCTCTCTGGTGGGACTAATTTATCGCTGTTATTACCCACTCTTTTGACCTAATGCCACATGACAGAAGGGAAAAATCTTGCATATCTGAGTTCTCCATTGGAGCATTAATGGCAATTTGCAATCGTTCTGCATTAAAAGCTTATCAAGCACGATGTGGCCTTCCGGGGCTTTGTCCTTAGTGTGCTCTGAATCGCCCTGCTGGCACGCAGCTCCACTTCCACCGTGGCTAACAGCGGCCTCCATGGCTGCTCTGGAGGAACATACCAACTGCCTTCATGCAATGTTTTCCTCAGCAAGATCTTTTTCCAGCTTGCCCGTTCTAAACAGTTGATGGTTTCCTGTGACCTTTTGGACCTACACTTCAGTTTCTTGTATGCTACAATCGAGCTCCCTCTTCTTGCCTTGTTATGAGCCAGCACATGATGGATGAGCCCTCAGCATGCCTTGAGGTGCAGCAGGAGCAGTGGAGGAAGTAAAGACAGCAGATCTACTTCAGCAAATTAGCAGCAACAGCAGGCTCTGCTGTGGCAGTTCTGTTGAATGCCATCATTTTAACTGTTCGCTATGGAATAGTTCCTAAATGGCATTTATATTTAAGTCAGTTTATTATATTATTCCAGCCATGCAAAGCTGTACTACAAATTTACCAGCTCAGGCACAAAATCTATTCACCCACCCTTTTCCAAGATGATGATAATGGACCGCCTCCCTTTTTCTTCCTTCTTCCCTCAAATGATTATATTTTGCTTGCCCATCAAAACAAATCACTCATCTTGGGTGAATAAAATTTTGCAAGGCTACAGTATGCAGGATGACATAGTTTGGTTTGGTGGTTTTTTTTTTTTTTTTTTACATTTTTTGCCATTGCTCTTTGCAGAAGATTTCACGCTCCTTAATTTTTGCATGCAAACCATCTTACTGAATTCTGACACACGTCACTGATGCAACTCTGACAATACACCATCATTTTTCTTCTACAGTGAATACTTTTGACATTCTTTCCTGATTATTTCTTAAATTAAATAAAAAAAAAATGTGGAAAAGGCATGGCTTAGCTCGAGCTTTTCTTTTTGTGCCCCCATTTTCAAAGTCCTTCCTCCAGTTTTTGTGCTTGATGGGCATTTTAACCAAATAAAGTGGTTCCAACCGGCGTTTCATGGTGATGGTCGTACACAGACCAGCGTGCCCAGCACAGGGCACTGACAGGTGCCTGGATTAAAAGCACCAACCTCCCGCCTGTGGGTCCGCCTGATGGAAAGGGATGATGGCAGCCAGCCAGGATGCATCCTGCTCCTGGCTTCCTTGGGACTTCAGGTACCTCAAAGTCAACACAAACCACTTAACCATCGCCTGCTCCTCTGGGGTCTCTTTCATTGACGTGTTTCAACAGGAGCAGCATGAAACCTGAATTACTGCCAGAGTTTCTGGGTGTCCTATGAGCTGCCCGCCCTGCAGGTCTTCCTGCAGGAGGAGTTTTTCTCCCCTTTGTGAAGCAGGTCACCACAACAGACCTCCTTCCAACATTTGCCCCAAAACCAAGGGGCGAGAACGAATGCGACTGCGCGTTCTGCAAATGTGTTGTTTTGGGCACTTCACCTGCTTCCTTTTCTATTCAAAAATCAACACGACACTTGCGAGTGGCTCTTTTCCCCACCCACTTACCACCTGCGTTGTCAGAAGAGCCAAAAAATCAAAAATAAAGTAATCAGTTATTTTAAGCCGAAGCTTGAAAGGGTATTAATTCAATGGGATAAACTGCAGTTAAGAAACTTTTATCAAGCAAGCTGGGTTAGGTGGTTAAAAGAAAGAAAGAAAAAAAAAAACCTAAAAAACATACAGTAGCTAGCAGTTTATGTGTCAAGAAAACTGAGAGAAATTTTGACACTCTGATGTCTAGCAGATAGCACTTAAATCATTTTTCTCCAAACTTCAGTCATAAAACTTCAAAGAGTTTTAGCCATAATACAAATTTTTAGACTAAGAAGCTGTGTTTGAAGTTATTTTATAGGATTTTGCTGTAAGGGCTCCAATTGATTTGTAGTAAGATAAAAGAAGAAAACTTTATTTTCGAAGCTTTGTCGGAAAAAGCTTAGCTTCCATTGGCCGTTTTGCCAATATGCCTTGAGGGGATGATGATGTCGACACGGATATTATATGCCTATACGAACTGAACTGAGTTTACACCTCCTGCTGTTTGTGTTATGGTTAAAATCTGTCACAAAACTGGCAGTGATTTATTAAATGTTTAATGAAGTAAGACAAAAACTTCAAGAACTACAAACAGAAAAGTAGAACATCACATTAAAGTATAATAATATAGGTTACTTTTCTGATTTTTTCATATTTCTTTTGCTAAAAATGTGAAAAACACAATTAGAAATCAAGGCAGTATCAAAAGATTACGGGGTGTCACAGATCAGTCTACCAAAGGTTGTGCTTCGCTCGTTCACTTTTTTCTTTCTAAACAGAGGAATGAAAAAAAGAATATGAAATAACAGTATGCTCACAAAAGAAACCAACCAACCCAAAGAAAAACCCAAGCTGGCATTATAGAGTATCAAGTCTCAGCCACAGAAAATTTTCCCTATTAAGTTTTCAGAGGAGCAGTATCAAATGTGACTCAGTGTTATTTCACTATTGTGGCATGTCCCAGTTAGAAGAAAATTCTACTCTGCATTGCATGTTTAAATAATGTTTTTCTAATAAACCATTTTTAATTTTACCTAATGAACTTAATTGGAATTATTATTCAGGTTAATAATTAATTCCTGAATGCAAATCTCAAATTTATTTTATTTTCCAATAGCTTCCAGAAATTATTATTACTCCTGATACAGCTTTATGTTTTCTACATTATAATAAAAGACAATATTTGTATAAGCCTCCCGTCTGTTGGTGTATGTGACTATTCAAGCTGAGCAAGTGTACTCCTGCACTTTTTGGCAGAGGTTATTTACATTTCCTTGTATAACAGAGACTTAGTCTATATTTTACGTTTAATTATTTTTCATTGTAAAATGTAATTCCTGTTGTTTGACTTGCCTGATTATTTATGTACATCCTGAACTAAAAATTCATTAAACACGGCAGGAGGGGGTTTAAGATTACAAATCCATGTTTATTGTGTTATTTAACTCAAAGGACATCAGCCATCAATATATCCATACCAACACGCTAATTCACTGTGCGATTTATGGTGGACTTTGCCAGCGCAGTTATGCCTCGTGAGCAGCTATAACCCAGGTTGCTCCTTAGGCTCCCTCCTCCCGGTTGTCCCTTTTGCTCAGAGATATTTTCAAAGCCAGCGTTTTCTTTCTCCAGGAAAGCCAGCAGAGCAACAGAAAGCAGCATTCCTCTCCAAGCCTAGCCTGCGGTCGGCCTTCCGCAAGTGTTTGTCCCGGTCTCTTCCAATTTCACGCTCGCAGGCAGCCAGGGTACCAGCGTAACCCCCCCTGCCTGCCGGCCCTGACAGAGCCAGCTACCCAGCTCTGAGACACTCGGTTCACTTCTCTGTTTAGCAATGATGGGAACTTTAATTTGTTAAATAAAGAAGGTGTTCACACAGTGTAGTTAAGCACAACAGCCAATGTCATTGCCAGACCCTTCCTGCCATAAATGACTAGACCTTTTTTTGCCCTTCCACACTATGCAGCTTTGCAGCAGCCCAGGGTTTGTCTCCGTTTGCAGGGGTTTTGGCTCCCATACTTAATTGAAGGTCCGTGGTTTTAAACTGCATTTTTGTCTCCTTTGGGATATTGGTAAATCAAATTAACTGCAATAAACCCAGGAAGTTCCCCTTAAAAAACAAACCCCAATAAACAATCCTTTAATTCTTTGTCTGCTGCTGCTTTTTCCCTGTTTTGCCAGATGAAGAGCTGGGTGGCAGTTTGCCTACAAGTGCTCAACAGCCTGAGAGCTGTCACAGAGGAGAACTATGTTTTGAGCTACTTAACAGGTAAGTTCAGAAGTTGGAAGAAAAGCTTGTAGGTGCTCATTTTTGCCCTCACTACTGGATGTCACTACCTATGGCTAGTGCAGAAACATTCAAGGGTACCATAATGCAGCACACCAAAAAAAGGCAAATGACATTGGAGATATCCTTAATCCCTGGCCTTATATAAACTAATCTTCAGGGGGTTTGAAACAGGTTTATTCTTTCAGCGAGTTTTTAATCAAGTGAGTCTCATATTCCCTGTAATATATAAACGATCATACAATAACTCATACTTCTTTTTTTTTGCTTAAAGGGCAAGACATAAATACTAGCTGCATATTTTTTACTATCACGTCTGATTTCTTTTCAGCCAGCTATGTATTGTCAGAGATTTTCCAGCACATAAAACAATGGCAATTGGCTCCAGGTGACTATATTCTCTTATTTTTTTTCACCCCTAGTGTTTGTGTAATATAAACTTGCTTGTCTCCCCATTTCCAGGCCTGTATTTCTGGGAAGCAATCTTTATGGTGGCTACGCCTGTCTCTCTGGGACTCTCCTTCAGAGGCACTGGAAAGAAATGCAGCATTTTAGAATTTATTTTAAATGTTTTTTTTTTTAAATATTGATAAATGCTTCCTCTGCTTCCCCTGGCCCCTGCATTTTTAAAAATACATGTCTTTGTTGATGTTAAAGGACATCGCTATGAGAAAGGATTTCTGGACACCTCAGGTCCCGGTAGAGATCTGGAGAAGCTAGTGCCAACTTCATGTTTCTGAACTATTGGACTGCCCCATTTTGTAACCCAGGACACTCGCAGACTATGACAGAAAATAAAAACTATCATCAATTTGTCTTCAGTCTCCCAGAAATTAGTACAGAGAGCCTTATGTCCCTCTTGTAAAAGAAAAATGTGACACCTGCTTCTATTAAAAATGTATGTCCTTAAAAAGAAAAGAAAGGGAAAAGCCTGATCCCGGGGCAGGCAGTTCTGTGTGGCTCAAGAGGTGGAGAAAACCTTAACCAAAGCCTGGTCTTAGAGCAGGAGTGCTCTGCGTGTGGCCGTGCAACGCAGCGTGCCTTGGACTCTGAGGTTCTTTATAATTGTTCTTGTGTAAAATAAACGGTATAGTGTGTACGCAGCCTAACATATGCATGATAGCTGTGCTACAGCCACGAAGGTAACCCGTCTCCACCGAGGGGCAGCCGCTCTAACTGTGGTTTCATAAACTCAACCCGGCGTTGTTAAACTTGGAAACCCTCCACCGTGCACATGAAGCGATCCTTCCCTCCAGTTTATTCCATGGGACATCTAGTGGTGGGCTCCCAAATAGCACCGGGGGACTCGGATCCCACGGCCGCAGCAGGGTGCAGGATGGGGCCCTGGGGCTGGGGTAAAGCTTGGTGCTTGCTCAGGACAGGGGAGGGTCAGTGCAGGGGGGGGGAACCCAGCCCCAGCATCTGCCAAGCCAGATTCCTCCGGCATTGCTCTCCTCCTCCTCACACGCAGCTGGAGCTGGAGCTTGGCTCTACAGCGAGCTACCAAAAATGCAAACAGGTGGCTTGTCTGTCCAGGTGCTGATACAGCCTCTGAAATTACTGGGGATGAAGGCGTGCGGTGTGTTGTTGTTGGGGACCTTGTTAGGTGGAAAATAACCTCAGGAACATTTGAAAGAACATTAACTATGTATGTGATGTAAACCCCAAGGTCACTAGGAGATTTGGACTTTAACCTGAGCATTTTCTTTAGGAGGATTTGTTTGGAGTGCAGTTATTTTATTGGGCACTTTATGCAAAGCATGTTCCACCAGTAATGTATGTGAGGAGCCACAGACACTTAGATAGTATCCTATCCGGCCTATTAATGTCCTCAGTCCTCCTCTTTTATTCTATACTTCATATATTTATTTTTAAGGAATGTAAAATTATAACAGGACAGGAGACATCATAGCTTTCCTACCCATATAACCTTGTAGAAATCTCAAATGGTGGTGTGTTTACCTAGTCTATTCTGCAGGGGGGGTCTCCACTGCTCTAGCCTACACTTCTTGGGTACCTCAAACTCCTAGTCACTCTGAGGTTTAGATGTGCAAGGTGTTCAGTCCCAGCCTATCTTTATGAAATAACAGCAAAGTGATCCAGCAGCATTCAGTTTTCCTCAAAATTTAGTTCCCCAAAAGAGCTCCTGCTTATTGGAATGGATTTCAGAAATCTACAGAATCGTACTTCTCAAGGGGAGATTTTGTATAATTACAGACATGAGTCCTGTGATGTGTCCATTAGCAGGTTAATGAGGTAGTAATGAGTAAAATGCCAAAGGTTATAATAGATTTGTTTCAGCATGAAATGAAGCTGAGTGTTAAAATGTGATCTCTCCATGCCAGGATACCCGAGTGCACCATGTCAATTATTGCTAAAAGAGCTAGCCTGTGTCTCCCGGTGGCAAACAGACAATTCCTTCAACAGAACAGCCGCCTTCTGGGAGGTGTTGGGGCATGTTGGCCGCATGCGGCCCCCAAAAGCTGCCCATGGCTGGGCTCAGCAGAGGCAGACCTGGCTGGGCTGTGGGCTCCCGGAGCTGACTCCTCTGAAAGGGATGCTGAGTTGGGAAGAGACCCATCCCAAAACTTTTAAATGAAAAGATTCAGAGTACTCTTTCCTTCAGAGAAACTGTAGGACATCTACTGCCATGCCTGGTAAAGAGTGTAGCTACATGATTTTATTTTGTAAGTGACTTTCACAGAATCATAGAAATCATCCTTTTGGCCCGTTAAGAGTCACACCTCTGTGTGGTATCATGCCACGTCCTCATGGGGGGACTGCTGAAGAAATCACCCAATGGTGTTCCTGACAGGGACACTCCCCTTCCTGGGAGGAAGAGGAAGGCCTTGAAAAAGACATGACGTGGCTTCTCAGCCTCAGGTCTACCGAAAAGACACTAATCCTGCATGGGGGATGGATTATCTGCAGGATTTGCTTGGGAACCTTCTGCTATTAGCTCCTTGGCTGTCACTGCACCCTGGTCTACAGAGCGCTGACTTCTGCACAGGTACCTACACCTCCTGTGCCAGCATCACCCTCAAGGCCCCTTGCTGCTAGCTGCTGGTTAAAGGGCTTTATAGTGCTCCTCGCCTGAGCCACACGTGCCCGTATCAGTGACGGCAAACTTTTTGCACTTAGAAACGTTTGGACTGGCACAAGAAAATAGGATTTAAAAAAACCTTAGCAGCCACCACCAAAAAGATTGGCCCTACCTCAAATGTTGTTACTGCATATGCATACTGTATATTACTGTTATACTGTAAGTATAAATACTTACATTCACATCCTTCTTCCTGCTCCTTCTGGAAAAGCCCCCGAGCCTTCCATGAACTGAGGGAGAACTGGCAAAGGCACTCACCAGTTTCAAAACTGTGCAAAAAACTATGTTTCTGTGCCGGATCCCTGTGACCTTCCTACCACCACCCAGGTGGTACTTGGAGCCAGCACACTCCATACTCAGACCCACACTGGACCACAGCATGGCAGCACTCCACAGCTACCAAGGCACGTACATACACCCCAAAATGTATGGGGACTCCAGCAATTTCATTAAACTTCAGTTAATGCAATAATAGAGAAGGGTTCATTTTTCTGCACTAATAGATATTGAAAACAAATTCTGAAACCTCAGATGCTTTCACAACACACAATTGCCTGTTTCCAGCCAGCTGTGGTTACAACCCCAGTAACAATGGCAAAGCCAAAGGCAGAGAGCACTGACCAATGATTTAAGTCAATATAGATGATATCAATGAAGGTGTTACATAAGTTTTTCTCAGGGAAGCAAAAAATTCACAATTTGAAGGGTTCTGGTTAATCCTGTGCTTGCCCTCAATTCAGGAACTCAGGGGCGTCAGTTCAAGATGCCATAATTTGTAATAAATATGTTTTACAGTGCCTCAAAAACTTACATAAGATGATGCACGTTTCTATGAGAAGCGTTTTGTTCCTCCTGTAGGCTTTTATCTGGCCAAATCTGCTCAATACATTAATTAAATATAAACTTCAAAGCTGATCTTGCAGTGTTCATCGACCGATAATAGCTGATGCTCAAGTATCCTCTCTTAAATGCATGGTTCTGTTTCCTGTGTAGCACAATACACAACCAAAAGGGAATTGTAATTCATCTTCTTAATATTATCTCTAATAAATTTGTGTTTAATTCATTTTTCTACTCATCATTTATCTGTTTCAAAGAACTCATGTTTAAAATAATGATCTGTGTACAACTTTGCCCCCATGAAATCCAGCTGGAGCCACTGTCCTTTAGGGAGTTACAAAGTCCAAGACTGCATTTCTCCCTTCTCACTGGGCAGCTCCTTGTTCACTGTCTCCATGAGCTGTTGATCCTGCACTACATTTCGGAGGTAAAGTTAATCTCATATCAACAGTTCATTCGTATCAGCCCAGAGCATCCACGCAAACAGTTGCCAGCCCTCGTTCCCACATCTTCATGAAGCAACTGCCCCATTCAGTCATGGTTGTCTTTGGTGCCTCTCCACTGTCAAAAGGAAGAGATAGATGCCTCAAGGCAGTTCCTCCAGGAACTGGCCATGGGCCTGTTGGGAAGAGGACACAGATAGCAGTGCGCAGCAGTTCAGTGCTGTGTGTTCCAGGTAGACTGCAGGTTAACCACAACGCTGGGTATTGCACAAAGGAATGTGCGTTACAAGTGCTGCTCCTGTGAAGGCACTGTGCGTGTGATGTAGCACGTTATCTCGACTGCGTGCGGGCAGCTGGGGTGCCCAGGACTTCCTAAAGACCTGTGATCAGAAGGGGTGAAAGTCCCACCAGGACAGGTGGGAGGAACCTGGAGGGGGCCTCCCTGTCTCCATTGACTATTGAGGGAACCTCAATCGCTAGTTTAGACCAAATACCTGGTTGCAAGTGAGATGAATTCGCCCCGAAGTCATGAGCACACGAACTCGTTACAAGGGTGAGAGCTTGTGGAGAGTCAGCTCTTCTGCAGCAATTGCCTGCATCCGTTCTCTTACCCCCAGTAAATGCAAAGTACCTTACTCCTCAGAGAAAGTTAACCTTGCATTTACCACAGTAAGAACTTGCACACGTGCAATTACTGCCAACGCACCGTAAAATTATCCCCTAGCTGTCTCATGGTATCTTATTCAGGTGCCCGTACCTTTAATCTCAGTGTCTCCTGGCTCCCAGTTTTGCTAATACGCTCCCTCTTCTGCCTGCCACAGTTCACTGAGGCTGTGTACAGGTGTTAGATCCACCTGCATGAACAGCCTGAGGCTTCGGTCTTATCAAGTATAGAAAAACCTGATCCCTGTCTGTGCAATCCTCCACTCTAAATTCCTGCTGGCAGTCACCTGGTCTCTTCACTTCCAGTTACAGGTCTGAGCTAAAGCCCGTTGAGGCTGTGGGAGCCCTTCCATTGATTTCCACGAGCTCTGGATCACTATTCCCTCTCAGCCACATATGTGGACAAATATCTGAACACCTTCACCCAAGCAGTTCAGATAATCAGAGTACTCTTGTATTTATATATGCCTTAAAAAGGAAGACATTTAGAGAGATTATTTATTCTATTTCATGATTAAAACCAAACCACTCCCTTCTATGTGATTGGAAAAGGCTCAGAAGACATCTGTTTACCAATTTCCTACTGGTAACATCACCTCCACAGCAATAACTAAATCACCTTCATATTCCTCTCGGGGAAGCCATTAAGCCTAGAAACATGCTGTTTTTGGCAATACAGAAATCAAAGTGGTAGCACAGCAGAGAAGATCTGTGTTAAAGAACAAAAATCCACAGGCTGCTTCAAATATCAACAAGGAACCCTGAAATTTTCTATCAATTTCTTTTCATGGCCTTGTGACATTTTCAACTAAAAACTATATTGCTTAACATCAAGGCACTTTGAGAGAGCTTCAGTTGGAAAAGGTAATTTTTGAGTGAGACTCAGCAGAAAAAGGTAATTTTTCAGAGAGGTTCACTGGAAAAAGGTAATTTCAGAACCAATTGCTGCATTCTTTTGCTGTTATTTTGTCTCTTTTCTAAGTAGCCCTAATGTCATTCATGGGCACACTATGTCAATACATCAGTACCTGCTAAGTCGTTTGTGCAAAGTAAGTTTACAGAAACTGTAGCTTTAGGCTATGTTATTCCAGGACTGTGAAGATCAAACAATGCAATTTCACTTGGAAGTTTCATCAATTTTGCATCAATGTTGATGCCAGAGCAGGAGACCTGCTCACAGAATCATAATTTCATCCTGCTAAAACTTTTGTTTTTGATAGAGAATCTAATTTCATATGATGATAGGTTATGCAGTAATACCGTGTATCCATAATACCAGTCTACCAGAGCCATATTGCTTTGCTGTAAATTGAGGCGAAGGTAGAGAGGAATTTTTAATAGCTGATCTAAACCACAACAATTTATACTGTTTTGGGATATGAAGGGCAAAACCCCCCAGTTTTCGAATGCAGGTGTTATTATATGTTATTTGTACAAGTGGAAGAACAAGAACAACAGAAAGCCCAGAGCTTTCATCTGCTTATTTTCTGAAAGCTTTGGAAAGGGAGTAATGTATTTCAGCTTTAATGGCTTGAAACAAAAATCTCTGAAAATTATCAGGCCCCTCATACAAGTATCCTTTGATTGTAGCTCTACAGAGAAATGAAATAACTCTTGCAATGTGAGACGCCAAAGTTGAGGTGTGCAAGAAGAAACATTACAAGGCCTCACATTTTTAAGCAAAATAGCAAGGATGATGGTCAAAGAGTTAATTCCACCCTTTCAGTTATGCCTGCCTATATGTTGAGTATCAGATTTTCATTCATTTCTTCTTTGCTATCTAAATAAAAAGCCTATTCAGAAGAGTGTATTCAGTGTTTAGCACATGCACTGGGCATTGCATTGCTGGGATCCTGCTCACAACACCCACCTTCAGCACCCCTGCAGTGAGATTTGCCGTAGCAGGAACATGCTAACCCAAAGGCCAGGAACTGTCTTCAGCTTTAAACTGCTCAACTTTCCAAAGCTCTATATTGGCTTCCTGCAGAAACAGGCACAGGTACATCCCTCAGCTCAGCAGCCACACACAAGGCAGTAAACCGCTCACTCATTGGTGAGGAGCTTTTCAGAACTGGGATGAGAGGGATAAATCCACTCCAAAGTCTCACACATCATTTAGAAATTATTGGTTCTGTATCTCCTGCTGTTTAGGTTCATATCCAGCTGTCACAGTGGTTTCCTGGAAGCACACAAACACGGGCTTCCTTACACTGGGAGCTGTCAGGATACAGTATTGTAGTAGTTCAGACCCATTTTTGGAAGTTCAGCCTAGCTAAAGGCCATATTCATGAAAAAGTTATGTAGCATTTATAGATTTTTTTTTTTTTTTGCAAACTACTCAGAAACATGTGGATGAACTTTTCAAAGTAAAGTATACACTTTTCCAATCCATTACACTTCTTTTTTCCCCTGAGCGCCAGCAGCTACCTTTCTGCCACGCTCCCAAGGATACACAGGGCAAAAAGGGGGCAGGAGTCATCTCAAAATCTATTCCCTCCTTCAAACACACGAGCAGTTGTACAATTATTAAAAACAAACCTTCTGAAAAGACCAGTTCATAGTGTAGCCGGCACAGACCTGCTGCAGATCATGCTCTGGGCACTTACAGTACCTGAGTATGGTGCAACTCTTCCCCTCTGCAGCTCTGTAAAGAGAAATGCATGCCCAACGTGCCCTGCACCATCCTGGCACCAAACACACAGAGCAAAGTTCAAAACTCTTGCCTAAAAGAAAGAGAAGAGCCTGGAACTCTGGCCGGTGCTTAGGCAGAGGAATACCTCTTTTGTAAGCATACACATAGTCTGTACCTTAACTGTTTTGGGCGGCATTTTCTGTTGTAGGGGCTTGCTCCTTCCTGTGGCGAGCAGCTGTAACGCTGGGGTTCTTAGCACACGGAGTCTCTTCCTTTTACCCTCACTCCTACTGTCCTCACATCAGGGCTTCGAGGGAAGGATTGGGGTTTCTCACTTCTTCCAGGACCATTTATATGTCAAAATAGGCTGGGCTCTTCTTTTCCCAGCTGTCAGCTGATTCAGATTACATACCTTTCTACTTTATTTCTAATTTGAAGGATGAACATGCCTACCAGATCAGAAGAAAAAAATCAAACTAATCATTCCAGGGTAGAATTGAAAAATGCCCATTCAGAGTTTCAAGCAAGGTGGTAATTTCACTTAAAAAAAAATTTGCTTTAAGATGTGGGCTATGGGACACAATATTTGGCCTTAAGAGGTAGGAACGTCCTGCAACTTGTTGCTGTTAACACCGATGAGCACGGTGGGGGGCCAGCCTGCCCAAGGTCTATTCTCAATAAATCCCATCAATAACACGGGTTTATTACCGGAGCCTAATGAAGAGCAAGGAGGGGTGCCACCAAATGTGGAGCATCCCCATGGCTCCTGCTGCTCTCCATCTCCACTCCCCTTGGAAACGATAGCTTTTGCAGAGAAACCTTTCACCATGAAGCGAAATTTTCAGTGAGTGAAAGGGGGGCTTAAGGTTTGTCAGCGCTAAGGAGGATGAGTCCTCTGTGCTGTGGGAGCAGTGCTTGCTCACTCTTTGGGTGGAAGAGCTGCCTGACCTCCCGCTGCTGCTCTCGCCTGCACGGACCAGAGTTGTGCCATGTATTTGGGCAGTTGCCCATCTATCCGCAGCCCGTACCGCACACCAGTCACTTGGCAGAGAGAATGAACACCAGGAGGACGATTGATTAGCGAGGGAGGGCAAAAGTCTGCACAACAGACTTAAGGCATTTTATTTTTGCTTTCTGCTTTCTTTTTATCTTCTCTTTCTCATGTGGCTGGCTGGGCTTCCTTTATTCTGCGGCCATGGTGCTGAATGCTGATGAAAACGTGGCATTCATTTTAGGGGCAGTACATGCAGTCTGCAAGTGTCTGACCTTTAGGAGGGAAAATGGGTGGATACTGTAGTTTTATGGCTGAAAGATAATGATGCTTTACCTCTTGACACTTATTTGGGTAAGGGATGTTGATAGACATCTAGTCCTAATGTGTATATTCGAGTAGCACAAAGCAGGTGTCCAAGGGAGCAGTAGCACACGTAATTGATAGTTCCTTTGTGTTTTAATGTTGCCCTATTGTTATGAGTTTTTCCTCAAATCCTGATGCTAGTTCTAGGCTGTTGATAATTTGATACTACTCAATCTCAGATGTAATGCTCTAAATATAATCCAAAGATGGGGTGATGCTGGGACCAAAACTTTAGGTATTGGTGAAAAGCGCTGTGCTGGTTTTGGCTGAGATAGAGTTAATTTTCTTTCTAGAAGCTGGTATAGTGTTATGTTTTGGATTTAGTATGAGAAGAATGTTGAAAACACACTGATGCTTCTCAGTTGTTGCTAAGTAGTGCTTATACTAAGTCAAGGATTTTTCAGCGTCTGATGCCCAGCCAGCAGGAAGGCTGGAGGGGCACAAGAAGTTGGGAGGGGACACAGCCAGGGCAGCTGACCCAAAGTGGTCAAAGGACTGTTCCATACCATGTGATGTCATGTCCAGTATATAAACTGGGGGAGTTGGCCTGGGGGGATCGCTGTTCAGGAACTAACTTCCAATCCTTTCATTATTATTGTCATTTTATTATTGTTATTATTATCATTATTAGTTTCTTCCTTTTTATCCTGTTAAACTGTTCTTATCTCAACCCATGAGTTTTACCTTTTTCCTTCCGATCCTCTCCCCCATCCCACTTGGTGGGCGGGAAGCAAGTGAGCAGCTGTGTGGTGCTTACTTGCAGGCTGGGGTTGAACCACGACAAGTGCCTCTCAGTCAAGAGTATGTGCTGAAAGTTTCTCCAAACTGACCAGCGCTGGTGTCGTGGTTTAAGCCCAGCCAGCAACTAAGCACCATGCAGCCGCTTGCTCGAACCTCCCCGTGGTGGGATGGGGAGGCGAAAGTATNGGGATGGGGAGGAGAAAGTATAACGAAAGGCTCGTGGGTTGAGACAAAGACAGGGAAGGATCACTCACCAATTATGGTCATGGGCAAAACAGATTCGACTTGGGGAAAAGCCCCTCATTTTAATTTGTCACCAATCAAATCAGAGCAGGATAATGAGAAATAAAACCAAATCTTAAAAACACCTTCCTCCCACCCCTCCCTCCTTACCGGCTCAACTTGATTCCTGGTTTTCTCTACCTTCTCCCCCTCAGCAGCGCAGCGGGATGGGGAATGGGGGTTATGATCAGTTCACCACACGTTGTCTCTACTGCTTCATCCTCCGCAGGGGCAGGACTCCTCACACTCTTCCCCTGCTCCAGCGTGGGGTCCCTCCCATGGGAGACAGTCCTCCATGAACTTCTCCAGCGTGGGTCCTTCCCACAGGCTGCAGTTCCGCATGAACTGCTCCAGCGTGGGACCCTTCCACTGGGTGCAGTCCTGCAGGCACAGACTGCTCCAGCACGGGCTTTCCCATGGAGTCACGGCCATCTTCGGGGGCATCCCCCTGCTCCAGCGTGGGGTCCTCCACAGGGCATCTGCTCCCCCGCTCACCTCCGTGGGCTGCAGGGGGACAGCCTGCCATCTCACCACGGGCTGCAGGGCCATCAGTCTCCTCAGGCGCCCCTCCTCCCCCTCCTTCTTCGCTGATCTTGGCGTCTGCAGAGGGGTTTCTCTCACATTCCAATCCCCTCCCCTGCTGCAGGTTTTCCCTTCTTAAATATGTTCTCCCAGAGGTGCTACCACTGTCACTGATTGGGTGTGCCGTGGACAGTGGAGCTGGGGGAGCTTCTAGCAGCTTCTCACAGGAGCCATCCCTGCAGCCCCTCCCCCACTACCAAAGCCCTGCCACACAAACCCAAAACAGCTGGAGACCCTCATCTCTTGGTCACAGTAGGAGTCCCAGGCTTAGTTGCTCCTCACAATATGCCATCTTGGATCACACAACAGGTTTCATGCCATCTCAGCACAAAACCAGCCTCCAGGGACATCACCTATTAAAACATTCCTAATCAACATAAACAAGAGTGCAAAAATGTAGAGCAAGACTTTCCAGACTGGCAGTAATGGGCTTGCCTAGGTCAGTATCTAGTCTTTGACAGCCATTAACAGAGAGCACTTAGAGGAAACCAACATGCCAACATCAGTGTGCCCCAAAAGGCTGATTTTTGCAGAAGTGGTATGCATGCAGACATGGAGCATCCAACATGCCACTCACTTTTGAAATCTTAAATAGAGAAAGGATGCAGTTTAGATCAAATCTAGAGGAAAATAACCATTTTGTGGAATTTGAAAATTTTTATTATAATATGTGCAAGTACCTTTACTATAAATAATAGACATGTACATGTATGTGTATATGTATATACACATGTGTATACATATGTACACACACATTTATGTGTGTATGTGTATGTGTGCGAGTATATATATACAC
Source organism: Pandion haliaetus (assembly GCA_013401275.1). Taxonomy (NCBI): domain Eukaryota; kingdom Metazoa; phylum Chordata; class Aves; order Accipitriformes; family Pandionidae; genus Pandion; species Pandion haliaetus. The sequence goes on along the minus strand of VYZV01031976.1, from coordinate 84,604 downwards.
ACAAGCTCAATAAATCCCATCAATAACAGCATTTTATTAACAAAGCTTAATGCAGAGCAGGGAAAGATGCCCATAATATGTATATATAATATATATGTAAGATGCCTATAATTTTTAAATATATGTATAACATATATATATATGTATAACATATATATATATGTATAACATATATATATATATAAGGGGCGAGGGGTGGAGAGAGAGAGGAAGATAGGGAGAGAGAGAGAGAGGTTATAATGGAAATGCAAACAGACCACCAGCCCAGGGGGTGAGAGATGCTCCCATTACTTATGTGGAATATGCTGATGGCCTCAGCCCAAGTCCTGACAGACATGTCTGCCACGTCACTTCAGTGGCAAGGCTTGTCACAAATTGAGGGCACATTTGCTCGCAGACAGCAAATAAAGCCAAAGACTGAATGGCTACGGAAGCATTCTTACCCTGGCTATTAATTTAGGGTCTCTGGTATGTCCCAGGTCCATTGGCAACAAGGACTATCGAACTAGCATCTGTCAAACCAAACACTAATTGCACTGAGACAAATGGAAAAAAATAATTTGCAGGTTTTGTCACGTGGCAAAGTACAGTATGATGACCTGGCTGAGAAATATTCGCCTTTGGTTTCTGCTTCCCATGAAAAACACATTCCATTAACATTTATGTTTATAATTATCCTGCAATTTTATTTAGGTTCAGTTGAACAGAGGCAAAACATGGCACTTTTCTCACAGATCCGAGCAGCTGATGGGCAAAGGTTAATTTGTCAGTACATGGACACATTAGCTTGTCACATCTGTTATTAATTGCAAACAGATATATTAGTCTAATTAAACATTGCGAAGGACTGACCTAAATTGTTCAATGGTCTGTAGCTACATATATTCTGCTATTAACACACTTCATGTTTCATGTTTAGCTTTTGCTTACTGATGAGAAGTAGCATTCTTAATTGTAAAGCTAGTTATGTGTCTTGCAGTCACCACTTACTGCTGGTACAGTTAATGTGCTCCAAATGTAAAAATAAAACACATGTGACACAGCCATGTGAATTTTCTGTCAAATAGCAGCCATTCCTCCCCTGTCGTCTCCATTGCTCGCCTTCCTAAATGATTATTTTCCTTGGCAGCTGTCTAAGTGGCTTGTCGCAGTCTAATTTCAAAACTCATTATTAGGACAAACAGTTGCAGCGCATCAATAGCCCATCAGGATTAATTAAACTGGGAATCAGCAGCTGACTGTTAATCAGATCATTTGCAGTTGATCAGTGTAGGGACTGTCATCAAGATATTACTGTAGTCATTTTTTATTATGTGTCCACAGCTTGTAACAAACCCAGTAATGACTTGATACAAAATATTTGCCTTGCAAACAGCAGCTTCTTAGCAAGTGTTGGGCAGTGCAATTACTGCTTCAAACAAGATAAGCTCCAAACTGTACATTCATGACCTGATTCACTTTGTCCTGCTGGCTTTAGATGCTCCATTGCATGGAAATAAGCAAACCTCTCCTTTGGAGGAAGCATATTTGGTTTTAAAGCGCGAGATGCTCAGGGCGTTACATCCTCTACTTTTGGTCTCACTTTGCTAAAGCACAGTTTCCTGAAAGTACACGGAAGGGATTTTTTTATTCTAACACTCCTGTTTCTATTGTAATTCTCTAGAAGAAAATATATTTAAAATGCTGAAGAACCGTATCTGCACATATAATTTGTGACCAACATAATTTGTTACAATGACATGCAAGACCTAGGAAAACTGAAAATCACTACTGAAAAAAAAATACAGAGAGAAAGGTGGTTCAATTAATTTCCCTAACACAGAATCATTCTTCATAAAGAAAATTAGCAGATATGTTTCGTAAGGACATATTTTGCCTAAGTACTTCCCAGACAAGTACCTCATTTTTAACGTAATATAGCAATAATTTTTTAAAAGTTCATTTTTATATAAAAAGACTGTGATCTGACATGATTTGAAAACTGCCTTTAGCTTGTAGAGTGGCTTTTCACAAAGAGAGCTGGTGCTTCTGGGAACGGCTCCTTATTTACTCTTTGGAGCAAACCCAAACACAAGTGAGAAGTTGGCAAAGGGCAGACACACAGGGAAGTTTATTCCTGATGGAAATGTCAAAGGAGGTTTCTGTATCGGTTTCTTCTGTTGTGTGGACAGACAGATAGGGGACCACAGCAGCTAATGAAAGATCATCTGAAGGAGTAAAGAAAGAAAGAACATAATTCAAAGTAAGTCCGTATCACAGAGGGTATAAAACATAAGGATGAAAACTTTCAACTTCATCATCATGTAAACAGAGAGTCAGAGTGGAAGTGATATATTTGCTCTTCTTTGCACTCATGGGAGGCAAGAAACAACCATATATTTATCCACTATACATATGGTTATTAATAATAAACAGTAACAAAATGATAGACTATGGGATTTGTGGGAGTCCATAGAAAAAGAAATCCAGTGAAGGTGAATTTCCTGAAAAAAGTCAGTACCTCAGATATGGCAGGAGGAGGCATCACTTTTGATACATGTCTACATCAAAACAAACAAGGACTTACGAAAGGCTGCATGTCTATGTGCACTATATGCACAAATGTTTTTTAAACAAGCAGCATATCAACCAGCAAGCGTTCTTGTTCTATCTCTGCAGCCCTCACAGAGTTGATGAGATATGCAAATTCCTCTGCATATTATTTTTGGTGATCAGTGGCTACTTTGAGGTGATGCCCCTGTGCCCTACAAGTCCTGGAGGGCTCCAAAAGAGTGACTTGGATTTGCTTTGGGCCACCATTAGGTCAATGTCGGTTGCCCCAGGAGAAGATGAAATGGCACAAAACAAACCAAACCTCCACCGCTAACAAGTGTTACACTGCACACAGAGCCTGATGGGACCCTCAGGCCTCCTCCTCCCCCTGGCTGGTGGCTCACCATGTTTCCAGGGCTCCAGCGGTCCTTCCCAGCCTATGCCCCGTGCAGGGTGGCCACCGACATCCCCTCCCTGGATTTCATCCCTTGTAGTAGCCAAGATGAGAGAACAGCTAAAAACTGACTCCCAGTGGTCAAGATCTCCCCCAGGCCCTGAGGAGAATGGTGGTGGGTGCTTTCCCCAGAAAATGGTGCAATTTGAGCGTGTTGTAAAGGTTCCAGCCTTTTCCGGTAAACTGCATTTCTGCACTTTCGTCAGCATTTTTCCTGTTGCAGAACAAAGCCAGGGGAGAAGTCTACCCAGGACCCAAATGTCTACTCGGGGCAGCGATGCTAATTTTAATATGTGCCTGGTGGCTTCATTATCTGAGATTACAAAGACGGTTAAGTAAAATGACATACTTTATGTTGTTTAGCCAACAGAAAATACCCCTTGGTGTGAGGAGTGTAAGGAATGTGTCATTCCACAGTACGTTAAGGCAGAAAAAAGAAGCTAGTATTAGAAGAGGGAAAATCCCAGCCCTGCCGTTTCTTGCCACCCTATCAGCCTCGCTGCCCTAGGCAGGAGCTGTGTTTGCTCACACTGGAGGGCTGCCCCCAGACAAAGTGCACACAAGCAGCTTATAACACACATGCCCCGGGCCCTGCGGTTTAGGTGACAATGAGGTCAACTCTTTACATTATGGATTTAGATAAGGCTCAGTTTCTGACTTCTCCTGCTGCACTAGGATTAGAGTTGTTCGCTATTAGGAGACATATTGGGAAATGTGTGTCTTCCTTTAAAGTATATGACATGCCTCTTCTCTTTGATGATAATCGCTGGAGAAGCTGCGGAGGCCATGGTGACTAATGCTATGTCCATATGTTCTGGATGCAGCCAGTAGCACAATAATTTTTTGTGGGCAATCTTTGATCAGCTTCTGACACTGATGAGATGGAAATTAAATTTTACATGCTCTAATGGCACTGTCTGGAGAGCGCATAGTGGAATTACAAAAAGAGACCCAGTGCAAGGAAATGTACAGAATCTGCCTTTCTGCAGCCTGCTAGAGCTTGCTGGCTGGTAAAATGCTTGTAAGGTGGAAGGGACTGACTCCTGCCCTTGTTCCAGTCAAGCACTCCAAATGTATTCCAGACACTGACATAGGAAACATACACAACAAAAAAGGGAGGTGGCCATATGGTTTACCTTTAATGATTGGTCATGTAAGTAATGTCCATCTGGAGACAGAAAGCCATCAACTCTGTGCATGATGGTTTATGTTGTTTTAGAAACAGCCATGTATTTTGGATTACTTCTGGATCTGCGGGTATGCTTCAGGAATCTGGGTGTCTCATAGTGCTGCTATGAAACAAAACCACCCATGTACAGCAACCCTTTTTCATGGAAAACTGTGCGGCACTGCCTGCCTTTAAGATAGAGGAAGGTGTCCCAAAGTCTACAGCCAGCCAAATGGGGTCTGCTCTGAGAAGCCGTGCATGTGCAGTGGGCAGCAGCCCTGCTGCTTGCTGTTGTTTCTGTGGTTGCCACCACTGAACCTGCCACCCAGCCCTTCACCGCATGCCTGCTGGAGCCATTTCTGGAGCAGAGCAACTCTGCCACCATGAAGGGTGGAAGCATTCAAAACCAAAGTTCCTTTGTGCATCTATGCAAACTCTTAAAATACAACACTGTTTGCAGTATTTCTGATGGATCTTACAGTTATTTGGTCCTTTTATCCCCTCCAGGCCTCAAGTGGACAGGATTTGGAAGACTAGATAGCCCACTCAAGGGAAGTGTTCAGTGATACCAAAGAGAGACCAAGATGCATTGCCAAGGAGCAATTCCTTTTTCCACTCCTGGACTCTACACTTCTGTTACAGGGTTTTCCCTGGCCTGTTCTCCCGGGGCTAGTGCAAGCAAGATATTGCCATCCTACTGAGGTTGCCGCTAATGAGAACACCTGGCTACCAGCGCAGCTAGCAGAAAACCACTGGCTAATCAGCTATACGGCAGCCCTCCTCCTCACTCAGAAACAGCCTGACTTGGTTGTGTGATACAGAGAAAATTCTACTGAGTCCTAAGAACGTAGGGAAAAGTAGACCACCTTCTCTAAATTTCTGCACTAAGGCAGGATCTGGTATACTTAGATGATCTCTCAAAGATGTCTTTCTGTTCCTTCGGTGGCTATATTTAAGATATGGTTTGCCTTTAGTGAATGGCTTCATTTTAGAGAACAGCCAGGGATAGCCAGGCCCCAGACTAGGCCAAAGACCCAGCATCTTCATCCTCCAAAATACAGAGCACATCATGCCATACCCTGCTGTCATGTCTCACCACAATGGAGAGTAATGTTATCCAGGTAATTCAGCTGGTGGTGGGTCTGAAAAGTGGTGTTGGCTCCCCAGATACCAAATCTTTTGATATTGGCTTTAGGAATAAAATCTGCTTGTCAAAAAAAGGAACACCTGTATTAACAACAATACCTTACTGAAATCCGAAAGAGAGTTAGCCAGGCAAATCTGAGGCTATCATCCACCTCACAGCCCAGCAGGGACTAACGCACTGTTGGCAGTGTCTTGCAGACCAGAGCACCCTGCCTGGGGTGTGGGAGACCTGGCCCCGGTCTTCCCCGTGCTGGAAGCATGGAGGCAAATGCTCCTCCATGCTGCCCCTCTCTCTGCCACCCCCTTTTCCCAGAGGAGATCCGTGTTCCGACAGTGCAGAACAAGATTTTGGGAATCCCACTGAGTTATGTAGCATAGGAAAACCATTCCCCCCACATCTAATCCAGCTGTACCCATCTTATCTCCAATGAGCATCTAATAAAGATATTTTAATCACAGTCACTTATAGGAAACATAGATTTTAACCTAAGCTCTATAATTGCAAGCATTTCTGAAAAGCAATTTTTTAGAACTTTGCTAAAGTGACCCAGCTTTGTAGGAGAAAATAATTACAAACACATAGTTACAACTCACCAGGCTCTTCAGGAGAGATATGCGCTCCTCTATGGGGGTAGGCATCACCTTGCAATTTCTGGATTTCCTGGGCTTGCCTGGTTTCCAGGCTCCTTGGAAGTCTCCATTGGACACTTGATACCACACAGTCTTGTGCAGTGACGAAGCCCTGGCCAGACCCTGCTACGTGGAGAGCAGACCTGACTGGGGCTGCTCCCAACATGCCTACAGTGGGACCAGACATGCCAGATCCCCAGCTGATACGTGTAAACATGGCACAGCAAAGCCACAAGAGCAATACCAGATGACCTGGGTAAAGGATGTCACACAATGCCTGACATCAAACAAAAGCCTTAGGTGACTCTAATACTGAAAAAAAAATCTACTAGAAGTAATCAAACTGCAAAACTCTTCTTTTTAGGCTAATTTCAGTCTCGTTCTTAGTGTAGTCCCACAGTTCCCCCATTCCCAGTTTAAACGGTAACAAGGTGGGGGTAGGGATTACTGCAGATCTGCAAACCAGAAAAGGATTGTGGGCTGCAAAGAGAAAACCCAGCCCATTGCCAGGAGAGAAAAGTATGGGTAGAGGACAGCACAAATGCAAATGGCCTTACAGCTGAAAGGGAGTAAAAGCAAATCAAACATCAAACATTCGGAGATCAATCGCGAGAGAAGCTGGACAGCTGGTAAATCTGCTCACCCCTGTGGGGCTATTGCTTCTGAATCAGTCAGGGGACTTGGCTCTAAATTAGGAAGCAAGGTTGTACACCGGTGCTGTCTGTGGGGGGATGCCCTGTGCCGAGCAGCACTGGGGACTCGTGGGGAAAAGCTCTGTGTCCAGCCGGCTGGCTGAGTGGGTGCTCAGGGTGGCTGCTGCCGGCAATGCTTGGCCACGCTCTTGTGATGGCTTGTTAAGGGCTTGCCCAGACGATGGCACTGCCAAAGGGAAGCACAGCAAGGCGATGCCAACCCAGATAAATGTTCTGCCTTGCCTGTGTGTGGGTAATTGAAGTTAAAGTGTAAAACCTGGTCTATTACTGACCTTTTTAAAGGTCTCCATCCTGCCCTTCCACCACAGCAGGCTGGTGCCCCCTCACTGTGGAAGCCACGTTTTTGTGACAGCTTTACAGTGTAGTTATGATCAGGCAGACTGGAAATTAAAAAAAAGAGGTACCTATTTACTTGTACATGTCCAACTCCTACATACCCGTCCTGGTTTTGGCTGGGATAGAGTTAATTTTCTTCCTAGTAGCTGGTATAGTGTTATGTTTTGGATTTAGTATGAGAAGAATGTTGGTAACACACTGATGCTTCTCAGTTGTTGCTAAGTAGTGTTTATACTAAGTCAAGGATTTTTCAGCGTCTGATGCCCAGCCAGCAAGAAGGCTGGAGGAGCACAAGAAGTTGGGAGGGGACACAGTCAGGGCAGCTGACCCAAAGTGGCCAAAGGGGTATTCCATAGCATGTGACATCATGTCCGTCGGTCAGCTGGTGGTGAGCAATTGCATTGTGCATCACTTGTCTTTCCTGAGTTATATTTCACTCTCTTTTTGTTATCTTCCTTTTCATTACTATTACTACTACTATTATTATTAAAATTTTTTAATTTTTATTTCAATTATTAAACTGTTCTGATCTCAACCCATGAGTTTTACTTGTTTTCAATTCTCCTCCCCATCCCACTGGGGGCGGGAGGGAGGGAGGAGTGAGTGAGCGGCTGCATGGTGCTTAGTTGCTGGCTGGGGTTAAACCACGACAGTCCCTCAAATTTTGTTAAGCTAATTGCGAGTGTTTAAGGAGAAGTGATGGAGGACTTAATGCCAAGGGCTACTGTGAGCCAACAGAGCAAAGCTGTGTTTTGTCTCATGCACTATCGATACAGGGCTGAGATGTTTCTGATTCTGAATATTTATAGCTGTTAATGAATAGTGTGCAAAGCTGAAAGAGCAGAGCGTGATTTGCAGTTAGCAGGGTGAGTAGGTGTTGCTTGCACCCAGAAAAAAACAAAGGTGAGACTTGCACACTGGACCAGCGTGCTAGGGAAGGCAGAGAAGGGCA